>JBBPMG010000016.1:0-136887 GCA_038090195.1 Boletellus deceptivus
CAACACTGGCATCAAAAGCCCCGACCCTCACTCCCATCTCACGACCCCTTCCGTCTCGCATTCCATCCCGATCATTGGGTTCTCGGCCACATTTAGTCGTCATGACGGCCTTGCACTTGGCTCCGTGTTTGAAAAAATTGTTTACCACCGTGATTTCCTCGACATGATCAAGGAGCAATGGTAACCTCGTCTGCGCCTCGCCTGTACGTCGATCACAATCCGGCCACAGGTTATGCGACGTGCGATTCACCTCCGTAAAAGCAACCATCGATCTGCGTGGCGTCACGCTCAACTCCCGCACCGGAGATTTCAATGCCTCCAGCCTTGCTCACGTCATCAACACCGAGACAATCAACCACCTCGTTGTGCGAGCCTGGCTAGACCGTGCTGGTGCGTGTTTCAAACGCCATTAACACAGTACCCACTTATTTGCGCGTTCCGACCGCGTCAGCTGACCGCAAGTCTACTCTGGTGTTTTGCGTCAATGTCGCCCATGTTGTACAACTCACAAAAGTCTTTCGTGAGTTCGGAATTGATGCCCGTCATCTACACTCCAATACCCCGCCAAGTGAGCGACAAGCACTGATCACAGACTTCAAGTCTGGACACTATCCTGTGCTGGTTAACTGCGGTACGTCGCCCGAGCTTTCGCGCCGGCAACTCAGTAGGACATTTCACAATCACACAGCAATTTTGACCGAGGGCGCAGACATTCCAAACGTTGATTGTATCGTCATCTGTCGTCCTACGCGGTCTCGAAACGTTTTCGCTCAGATGGTGCGCACTGGACGCCTGATTCTTGAGTGAGTATCCCATTCTCTTACTTCAGATAGGCAGAGGCATGCGACAGTCTCCTGCGACTGGAAAAGTCGACTGTCGGATCATCGACTTTGTGGACTCCAGCTCTCGCATCTCTGGTGTTGTCTCGGTACCAACTCTACTCGGCCTAGATCCTAGCGAAATCGTCGATGGTCAGTACCCCTCACCCTCGATCGATTATCGGATGTTTACTGTTGACATAGACGCTAGCATTGCCGACTTGAGAGCTAGAGCGGAGTCTATGAGCCCATCTGGCATGAATGATGTCACAGTCCAACCTGATTGCTATAACGACATACCTGAGCCAACTTTTGTCACTTATATCGACCACGAGGACCCATTCGCAATGGTTGACAGTTTTTCCGGCGCACCTCACATTTCAAGGCTGAGCCCACACGCATGGGTCGGATGTGGTCCAGACATCTACGTGCTGGAATGCCTTGGGAAGGGCTATATACGGATTGAACCTCATCCTGAGACTCAAGGTAAGCGCACAGTGCACGAGACCGGTGCCAATGACACTTACTCTCAGGCGCAGCGTGCTTCAGTGCTACATATACCGAAGCGACCATGCACTTTTCCTCCGCTAGACAGTTGAAGCTGTCTCCTTTCATGCGGAAACGGATGATATTGACTGCAGACGCGCTGTCCGATGCGCTCAGGAGTTGTGATACATATGCCGTTCAAAAGGTCCTCCGCGGGCCGCTTGCTCTAGGGTATGAGGTACATGTGGACACTGTTCTGCGTAGTCGCTGATTTGGAACAGTCTGCTTCGGAACGCCATGTGGCGGCGAGCCCCAGCCACGGAAAGCCAAAAAGCGTTCATCAACAAAAGGAGAGGAAAACGTGCGCTGGACAAGGCAGGCATTGAAGAAGCGACAGAGAAGCTCACCAAAGGCGAGGCTGCAAACATTATCACGCGCCTCAAGCATGGTGCTCAGGTATACCTTTTTTTTGTCCCCCCTTGATTCCGCCTGCCTGATGATTATCCAGGCGCACTATGAGAAAAAGGTAAAGGAAGACCGCAAAGTGTCACAGCTTGCCGAGAAAGAGAGACAACGAATAGCACGTGGTACAGTGCGCGTTGGACCCTTGGATAGACCATGATATATCGTAAACAAGACAGTGGTATCGTAGTGCAGTTACGCGAGCTTTAGCGAGGATAACATTGGAGACACTGCGTCCGGACTCTGCAGAGTCAGAACCGCTGCTTGCTGGGCAATGTCCAAGGCATCCAACAAGTTTTTAGGGCTGTTAAATGCATGACGGTTTTGAGCGAGGACAGCCAGCAACGCTCCAACAAGCGAATCCCCTGCACCAGTGGAGTTCAGCGCCCCGTCCTGCGTCACCTGTAGAGGGGGGGCATGCAGAATAACGACCATCTCCCCCGAGGCTGGGGAGTGACCGACGATATACCGACAGCGCGGGTTGCTTGGTTGCGCTGCCCAGGCACTCGCTTCTGCTCGGTCAAGTCGCATTACCACCAGCACACCACGCTCCCCACACTTGATTACGATATGCTGGAAGAAAGGTAGAAGGTTAACGGCCATTTGGATGATGCCCCTGTCGGATATGAACGACAACGTGCCGAGATCTGCAGCCGTGTCCGAGACCTCTCTCTTCGCAAGCTGAGCCAGGTCGGCACGGAACGAAGATCCCAAACCTAGGTTATCGATTATCTTCCACCAACGCTCATGGGACGTCAGGTTGAGAGTGTTGCGGGCTTCCTGATACATCTGCACAAGTTCTATCAAATTGGGCGAAGTGAATGATATCACCGGTCCGGCGGAAGCGGCAAGATTGGCAGCTACGGCGGGAAAGATGCGCAGAGCTTTGGCAACTGAAGTTGGCTCACTGATTCTTGGTTAGCAAAAAGGACGAATAGATAAAAAGGCCCACAAGAATGCTGAGTAGGAGTGGGTCACTAAATAGAACACGTGAAAATATGGAACGTACTTCGAATACCCATCTTCAAACTTTCGGTTACAAGAGTAGTAAGCACGTCCGAGTGCGTATTTCCGTCAAGAGCAAGAAGGCAAGGTCGTTGGTCCCGAAGAGTAGCCAATATCTGAGGCACCTCAACGGCAAATCAGAAATATTCAAAGGAAGTCATGCCTACCTGGTCCGCTGCCAACGCGTGCGGAAGATCCATGTCAGAAACGCCGTACTGAAGCTCGCCGTGTGAGTCAAGAAGTAGGTTACAAACAGCACTCCGTCGACCCTCAACAGACACTAGCCCATCTGTTCTCATTCCTAGGGACTGGGTCATGGTAGTAATCAATTTCCCGATCGCGTCGTCGCCAACTGGGGCAACAAGTAATGTTGCAGGATCAGTTCCGGTTGGTCCAGACATGACTCTATGGGCTGCTTCGGCAATGTTGCGAGCAACACCGCCTAGAGATATAGACACCCTCCCAGGGAAGGTGCTCTTCTGATCTGGCCTGTCAAGTGCATCGGCCTGCGAAGTGATATCCATAGCAGCGCATCCGACAACGACAACGGTCGCTTTCGGAGCGCTGGATGTTGTATCCCTTTTATCCGCACTCCCGCGTTCACCTTCAACCGACTTGGCGCCCGGGGGGACTTGCAAAGAACCCACGGAAAATTTGCAAAAGTGCTGGAGTCGAATATCAATTACGATGGCGGGTCAGTTGGGTATGCAACTAACATTAGTCTCGTGCCGGTCTTCCTTTGCGATCTTGGCGTACTCCACAGCAATCTGTCCGCCTGGTATGTGATGGCATGTGATATAGGGAAAGAAGGCAGCTGAAATCCACGCACCGACGAGGGCAGTGTTCTGAACAAGAGCAACATCTGCGACCAATATGAACCTCACAAAAAGGCATGCGAAACATTGCTTACTGCTTTCCAAAGACTTTCCACCAGTAAGCTGGCCAATCCGCTTGAGAAGCCATGGTGTCACTTCCTTTCCTAACTTTGATACGCCGGCTTCCTCTGATTCCCGCAGAGCAGTTTCAACAGCTTCTTGCAGCACAACACCATGGACTTCGTGCTTCTCTGGGATAGGGACGGCAAAGAGAGCACCGTTCAACATGCCAAGCTGTTTCTGTGTATCTGTAGGTTCACGGTTACAGAAGCCGGACGGGGGTTTTACAATCTCCTTACAAAGAATTCTGGAAGCAGCATTTGGGTCGTTGACTCTCCAAGGGGACTACAAACATTTCTTAGCGTCACGATCGTGCTAACAGCCTCTATGCGGACCTTGAAACCGCTCGTGCGGGAGTAAAATGCGGGAAAATCACTGGACTCGGCGTATGATATAACGGGCACTCCGAGGGTTTCCTACGGAGATGCCACCTAAGTGACCATCCAAGAAAATGTTCGGAGACGCAACGCACGAGATACTCGAGCGTCCTGCGGATAAATGTCAGCACTCGAAACGTACAATGTCAATGCACGTGAATCGCCTTCCTATATCCAGGATGGACTTGACTCCTGCGGAAACTAGACCTACGGGACAACGAGCAAGTTCGTGCAAGTCGGCCGAAATATCCATCGCTGCCGGCATTCTCAGTTTAGTTGAATCCAGAGAAACGCGGGGTGACACGCACTTTTCTCCCCCTCGCGATGTACTCCGCCGAGGCTGTGGACGTGTGAGTCGAGTGTCTGAATCGCTTTCATAGGGTGCTTCTCACCCTCCTGTTGCAAATACCTGACAGTGTAGTGAGCGAAAGAGGTTCGAGTCTGACAAGTAGAAAGTCGTGCCTTGATGCCTGCCAAAGCGGCGAAGATCAATGTTGAACTACACGTGGTGCCACCGTCTTTCCTTGATGCTATGGCTGCAGCGATGTCCCTCCTGGACAGTTTCACCGCATCTGGACCTCGACTTGCGAGGCGGATGAGCTCGGTGGGCTTGAGACCGATCTTGATACGACCCTCGAGGAGACCAATTGTGGCGGGGATGCTTCCGGTAGACCTGACGATGTTCTCTACCGACTGTGCCATCTCTAGGGAGGTGGGATACGGCATTCCGTGAGTGATTATGGTGGACTCGAGTGCCACCACTGGACGACCATTTTCCAACGCGTCCTTGACTTCTGGATGCACGTCTATGGGCGCGCCGTGTAGCGACGGCGTGTGGTGTGTGAGGAACAGCGGACGACGAAGAGCCGATCGACAAGAGAGACGGGTGCGATGGCCTGTCGCGAGCATGGGGGGCAGTGCTCGAGTGGTGGGCGCTACTGGCAGCGTTTGCGAATGTCTTCCACGATGGCCTACCCGAACACGTCGACGGCAGCGAGAGAGGACTGGGAAGGGGGCAGCTGCGTCCTGACCTACGAGCCTCTCGACGTAGACGCGATCGTGCGCTCGGTTGGGAGCGAAAGTGCTGGCGCAACCGTCGTGTTCATTGGAACGACTCGCAACTCCTTCAAGGGCGCGTATCACCACCGCACGGCGCATGCCTTCATTGACCCGCCATGCAGACAAGATAGTGACACGCTTGGAATATCAAGCATACAGCAAGCTAGCCATTAAAACCATGGTGCAAATCCTCCAGGATGCTCGTAAAGCTGCTATATCGACACCACCCCACAACAGTCCTCTGATATCGTGTGCCGTCCATCATCGCCTGGGGACCGTCCCGGTAGGCGAGCCGTCAATAGTCATTGCGGTATCAACGCCACACCGGAAGGAGGCTTTCGCAGCATGCGGGCAGATACTTGAGGACGTGAAGGAGAAAGCGCAGATCTGGAAAAGGGAGTACTATGAAGGGGTGAGGGAGGAAGACGCAGAGTGGAAAGCAAATAGCTGCTGATCCCAAAAGACGTACGTCGTGTAGAAACAGGGGGTCGTATGGTCCGCGGGCAGCTACTCCACTTTCCACTTGGTGCTCACATCATCACCATCCGGACTAACGACGAGCTCTACAGACCACAGGAGGAGGGTAAACATAACATTTGCCCAACGCCACCAAATTTGGGACGCGGGATCCAAGACTGTAGACACGTTTGACGCATCGATTTGGCGGAGAGAACAATTGACGCACGTAGCAAGTGGGAGTACACCATGACGAAGACCAGTTGCCGGTACGTCAGCAGAATCCGAGTCAGCGTGGATGTCTGTCCAAGGTTTCCAATAATCAGCTGTGCATAGGAAGCGGGCTCCCGAGGTCATACAGGTCTGCTACCCCACTCATCACTTGTTGGATCATCTGATTCCCAAGCATCTGCACCAATCGTAGGAAGTATGCGAGAAGCAAACTGGAGAATAGTCAACCTGTAAAATAGCGCGACGAGCACTGGCTTCGGGAGGGTATTCGTAATGAAATTGACGAGCGTTTGAAGGTGAGGAAGGATATTAGACAAAAGCGGCGCGCTGTGGGTGTTGTTTTCAGCGCATAGCGTATGTGAGACAGGATGGGCGTGACATACTAAGAGGATGCGGGGTCCGAGAATGACGTCTGATCAAAGCCACAGAGCCAGATATTGTAGGCCAAGAACAGAGAGAGCATGGAAGATTCTACAATATTTGTTCGACGGAGGCGAAAGCCAATGACTGTCAAGAATAGAAAAGCGGTCAATGCTACGCCCAACAGTGTGGAAGCGAGTGGTGACATGGCTGCAGCTGGATACGCCTGCAAATCCATGGTGAACAACAGGGACCCATACACATGGACAACCGACCACAACGATCCACCAGGCTGCAACAACATACGCTGCCGCCGACGCGATGAGGATCCCAAATTGATAGCCCTCGGCCTCGTCCGCCAGCTCCTTTCCAACCTGACCAACCTTCTGAGCGAGCAACAGGCTCGACAGACCCTCCATAGCCACGTAGGTTGGCCCCGAAAACTTCAAGACTTTGCCCCACCAGCTGACTGCAGTGGACAGTGCGGGATGAGCAGATTGGGAAAAGGCATTGAAGGACACGAGAAGGAGAAAAGGGTGCATGGGGACTTGCATAACGGAGAGCAGGTCCGACCCCCAGAGAAGGATAAGTGTGCCATGGATGAACGAGTGCGCGGAAAGTAGGAGCGAGAGCAAAAGGAACGCAGGAGTGGAGAGGGTCGCGAGCGTCAAGGGGAGATAAAGCAATATCTGCAACACTGTAGACAGCCTGGAACAGGTGAGGCTGGGGACGACCGGGAAAAATGCGGGAAACAGATGCACGTACCTCGCCGTGTGGGACAGCGCACTCCATATGATCCAAGGATTCATGCTGCTTGCCAACACGCTCGGTCACTCCCGCTCAGAAATGGCAGCGAACGGCGTTGGTCGTGATGTGTGCCAAGCATCCAACATGGGACTGGGCATATCACGCTACGACAAACAAGACACTACTCAACACTACGAGGGTCAAGTCCCTAGGATGCGTCTGCGCGAGTGTTTCTCGGGCTGAGCAGTCCTTTGGCAGCTGCAAAATCCGTCCCACGGCTAAGAGCAGCAGGGTCAGACGGCGAAACATAAAACTTGTCAATGATAGGTATCTGCAAAAAGTTCATCTTTGGAGTGATAACAGCCATGTTGTTGGTTCGTATTTCCATCCAGTCAGCTGTTGCAAACGTCGGGTCAGGATACATCATGTTGGCCATCGTATCCGCACCTTTCTCGAAGGTCAGAGGCTCGCTGGCGATCTGTGGGCAGATCAGGAGTGCAACTCCACGAGTCATGGCGAACCAACCATGATGATGTTTTCTCGCTTGTCCGCCTTTGTCATTTTGTAATGCCCACCTTGAGCATACTCACTGAAAGTCGTACCGGATGAAAACCACTGTAGACATCCTTAGACCGTGGAATGAACAACCCAAGCACTACTTTTACCAACGAAGCCGCCTCGTCGTGACGAGACGAAATATAACGTGTCGCGACCACACTCTCGCCATCAGTAACGCAGAAGTTCATCAAACTGGGCTGAGAACAGCATGAGTAGTTGTGCACTATCCCACAAGGACTGTACCTCGACTATGCCGGCGAGATCGGCGAAATTATTGAGGGACGCGATGGTATCCAACATTGCTCGCTGCAGCGTTCGATGAGGGAACGATTTCGCATTCGCATCAGGCAACTGAGAATAGATCAGTGCGACAATCAAGGTCGGTCAGCAGAATACCCACCTTGGACAGAAACAGCGCGAATGCCCACTCCGAATCTACGCTTGCTTGTCAAGCAAGATTCCCGGCCAGGGTGACCATCTTACCTGTGTTGCCCTGTACGATATTAAATATCTCGTCCGATAATTCTGCCTGCAGCTTCCGCTTGACCAGATGAAAATCTGCGATCCCACCGTTGTGCATAAACTAGGTTTGCGTATCTATGAACGGGGGTGCCTCTCTTGGCCAACGAACGAGCCCACCATGATGTTGCCGAAGACGAACGGATGGCAATTATCCAGTGATAAAGAACCGGCCGTTGTTGCTCTCACGTGAGCACTGCAAGAGACGAGTCAGAAAGTGACACAAGTATCCTCGTGTACGCACAACACAAGGGGTGACTTAATCTTTTCGGCTAACCGTACGAGATTGGCATTGTTCCATGCCTATCTTGTGTCAGAGAAAGTTTCCCTGGTCTGAAGAGCTTTAGTTACAGGTGTTACGGAAGTAAACATGCACGGCTGGCTCCCAAGCTCTTCATCGTGGACAGCGTCATACCAACCTGGGACAGAAGCTGTGAGGGCACCGCGTCGTGGGGACTATGCGGGAACGCACCAACGCCGAAGCCATCCCCGTTTATGGGCCTCCGATGGTCCAGGCGCAGCCGCGAATCGAAAGCTTGGTTTATGATGGAATGGCACGGGCGTGTCAGTAGCTACGAATGCTCGGACCAGTGCGGGTGGGATGCTGGCAGGACGGCTCACATGGGACAGCTGGACGGGCGACGTGCCCTTGTAGATCACAAATCGACACATGGCAGACGGAAACACAGACGACGCTCTGTTCGGATCCCGGATGTGTCCGATAATCATACATGTCTCCCTCCCCCTGCAAACATACAAGTCACCTGAACTCAGTCGGCCTCTGGGCAGGGTCTCCACCTGCTTCGTCGTATACGAGCCCCGCAACACGAAGCGCAAGATCTGCATAGCCAAAATTGCAATCAATCGTGTATCCCGAGCAACCCACTCACCGATGGCCGCGGCAGGCTCTTGTGCCTCTGCATATACCCTCACTACATCCTCCGTACCACTCGGCCGAACAAACGAACGGCCCCCAGTCTTCTGCACAAGTTCGTCGATTTTCGCTTGCAGGCCGGGTGGCTGTACCAGGCGGCGCTCCGCATCCTCAGTGACGAAGGCATTCCTATCCCCAACCTTGACCTTAACCAAACGATTCGGAAGGTCTGAATACAGCTTATCCCACGCTTCCACAGTGTAAGACATATGGTAGAGCGCAGCCTCGACAAGGAGCATATCGGAGAGTGCATCGCCAACAGTCTGGTTGATAACTCCCACCACGTCTCTTAAACGACCGAGTGCGGTAGCCTGTGCAGTTGTGGCTGGTCTATGACTAGCAATCGTGCGCTGAGCAGACAGCGAGAACAGGACAGTCCCGTGTCCATTAGCTTCAAAATAGACCCCAATGTCGTAATTCTCGGCCGCGGCATGGTGCAAATGCTTCACGCCAGTTGACACACATGTCACAGGGAGCCTCTGCATTGGATAAACACATAGATCGTTCCGACGGAGTAAGACCACCCACCTCCGACAAGTATCTGGTGGAACTTCCGTTGGCATATGCCGTCTGGACGACGCCGACTTTGATCTTTTCTTGAGCTTCCTCGAGACCAGCATCCTTGACTAGTCTCACGATGAAACTTGCAACTAGCGTGGTGATCTTGTCCCCATCAAGCAGGTGGAACTTGCCATCGTCATCCAAGTAATAATAGATCAGCCGATCAGCGTCACCATCTAAACTGCATCCACGTTGCCCAGGCTTCAATACGGAGGAAAGAGATGGCGGCAATTTCTGACCAACTTTGACATAATCGGCGCCGCAATCCTTGTTAAGTTTCTCTGCACTTTCTATGCTTGTATTTTTCAACTCGAGAGAGAGAGACTCGCCAAGGAAATTGTTGAGCGTTTCCGCAGCTAGAGCGCCAACACCGTTGGCACAGTCAACTAGCAACTTGGCCGAAGTATGTCTGTCTGCCTGAAAACAAGTCAGAGGTGAGCTGTGCATGATTGAAGGAGAAAACGAACGAGAAGCCTTTTGAACGCACTGCTGAGTTTGAGGTGATACCCTTCAATCAACCCTTCCACACTCCATCCCTGCGTCGTCGTATTGATGGTATTTACCAAGTAGTGGAGGATAGGCGTTGTGGTCACCCCGGCGTCCGTGGCCGTCGCACCTATGGCAGCGAGGCCTTTGCGGAGTGCCACAACGAGCTTTGTACCAGACGCGCGCGTATCACGCGCATACACGACTCTGGCTGGTTTGCCGAGCGCTATTTGCTTGGATCGAATGAAATCCTCCAGGATCGCAGTGAATGTATGCAGTGACGACGCGTTCGCAAACTCAGAGGCATAAGGCTCCCAAGAAGTGTCCAGCATTTCTCCGTAAGGGTCAACAAGTTTGACACCATTGTCCTGCGCAAGGGTCGAGTTTGAGCGGTGAAGACAATCAGGAGGTACAGCGGCCATACTTCAGCTGGGTTATGGGAAGCAGTGATCATGACCCCGATGGCCTTGCCATCGCATGTCTTGCTCCTTAAGGCTGCTAGAATCCCAACTTTGAAGAGTACCGATTCGAGTTTGTCCCCTCTGATTTTCATTCAGATCTAATCCGGACGAGATCATGGCGTAACGAGCACCTACAGGGTTCGAAAACCTGCAGTTCCATACGAAAAATTTTCACCCGGTCTTACTGGGTATTCCTCCAAGCCCTTCCTGAGCTCATGTTCGAAATCTGAAAGTGTAGACATGATGATGGCACGTACAGCTGATCTGCTGCGCCACAACCCGTCAGGTTGGTGTCTTGCTTCACGTGATTCAGATTGGGGGTTGTATTACATCATCCAGGCCGGTCCCATCCTGACCACGATGCCGTCCAAATCACCTGCCCAAGCTCTCTTAGAGAAAGCCGACAAGAAAGCCAACTCCTCCACAGGATGGTTTTCTTCATCATCTACGAAATACGAAGAAGCCGGCGATCTCTATCAACAGGCTGCAAATGCCTTCAAACTTGACAAGCAGTTCAGGGATGCAGGCGATGCGTTCGCAAGAGAGGCTGAGTGCAGGGAGAGGTGCAAGGAAGCGAATGAGGCTGCGAACGCTTGGTGGAACGCCGCCAAGGCATACAAGCGAGGGTATCCAGACTGTCAGTGCATCTCTTGCATGTCCCACATGGCCTAGAAGACTGAGTTCACGTTCTCCAGTGGCTGTTCAAGCCCTGTCTCAGACGATCGTTCACTTGACAGCTTCTGGTCGGTTCCGACAAGCTGCGGATAGAGAGAAGGAGATTGCACAAATATATCAGCATGAGCTCAACGACATTCGGAAAGCTTGTGATAGCCTCGAACGGGCAGGGGACTGGTACTCCCAGGAGGATGCCACCGCGTTCGTAATCTCGAACGTGAAGTGCGCATTGGCTGATTGCTTGCAGTACTGCAAACGCATGCTTCAAAGACGCTGCGGACCTCCACGCTCAGCTAGAAGACTACCCACAAGCCATTCGGCGCTATGAGCAAGTTGCAGACCAATCGCTCACGTCCGCTCTCACGAAGTACAGTGTCAAGGAATATTGGCTACGGGCGTGTCTTTGCTGCTTGGCCATGAAGGTAAGTGCAACAATATAGCCAAGAGTCTGGCCGACACTTCTCAGGACTCCATCACCGCCAAGCGAAACATACAGAAGTATATGTCGCAGGACCCTACATTTGCGTCGACCCGCGAATGCAAATTTGTCAATGCGATCATCGACACTATTCAAACGGAGGATCAACAGGCGTTCACGGGATGTGTTTTTGAGTATGATCAAGTCACCAAGTTAGACAACTGGAAGACAACAGTCCTGTTGAAAATTAAGCATACTATCGACGAAGAACCTGCTATTCTTTGATCTGTAGACCTTGGTCACGCTCGAATTTATCCGCTATCCGGACGCTTATTTCAATGTTTGCGAATAAGGTTGTTCCACGTATTCTACTATAGTCACGTGGGCAACAGGCCTATCAGTCGCGCTTGGTAGCGATGTTTGGCCCGCCGTCTATGTCCAGTACCTGATGTCGACTCACTGGGCGCTCCGCCTTATCCACTTTCTGTATGCCTCGTTCGTGACCATTGCTGCGTGGCTGCGAAGACGTACACTGAGGCAACCTAAACCACTGCAAGCCCAGCGTAGCAAGATCCCGAAGCATCTCTGTCTGAATCTCGTTGCGAACAATGACATGGCTGCGGAAGAAACGGAGGCTGCGTTCCTTGAATGTCTACAGCGTGTAGCTACATGGTGCCAGGTGAAGGGGATAGAGATACTCACTGTCTACGACCGTCACGGTACGCATGTATGACAGCTAATGGAACGTTCTGAACGCATGCACACAGGTGTCCTTTATAGATGTTCCGAGAATGCGCGTCGACGCGTCTTTCTGGTGAATGAGACCTCAGAAGACAGCTGCGAGTCGGAGGTCGAGTATCCTCTGACACCGCCGCCTTCGGAGTCCTCTGACTCACGGTCCCATTCGCCTGAACACATGACATACCCTGCGGACTTGAACGTCGTTGCGATTGGGTCCCAATCTCGTCCTCGGAGACGTAGAAATGTTGCTGTTCGTAGGCAGCCTAAAAGTGCGTTCCGTCTTGTGCACATGTACTTGGTGGGGGTCTAACGAGCGTCCTCTAAAGATGTGTCCTCGATTTCGACACTTTACATAGCGTCCCGTGCTGCCGGTAAGCCGGCTATTGTCTCAGCCAGCCGATCACTGTTGCAAAGCTGTGCTGGTGGGTTCGGGCGGCCATTGACTGTGTCACAGCTTGGCACGATACTCGAAGGTTAGATCCAACGTACTGGGCGTATCCGATGTTCTGAACTCTAGAAAGCTGGCTTACCACCGCCTGATTTTATGATAATTCACCACATAGAGGAGATGAGGGAGCCACAGCGTCCGATCGAGCTCTACGGGTTTCCGCCGTGGCAGAGTACTCTGAGCGAATTCCAGTGCGTGTAGCATGGCAAACAGCCGCCTGGGAGCTGACTGCATCGGATACAGCCGCACTGACAGCCAAGGAAATGATGGCTCGCCTGTGTTGATATCTGAGACCGCATTTTGTCGGGCACTTGACGAGTATGCGGAGGCTGAGTTCCGACGGGGAAGGTAACCGATATACCGGATTTGGTAGAACTTGTGCCCACAGCATGGTTGTTACGTAAGCGCTTGTCCCCCGGCTTTCGCGGGCGCTGTGGTGCTGTTGTCCATCAAGTAACTTATTACTCAATGATCGTTTGATCGCTATATGGCCCGCCACCGGCTATCGGAATTCGTCCCGCACGCATAAATAAATGCGTCGCGGGCCCGTGTCGATGAGCTTAAGCATACACTCTCATCATGTCCTCTGCCCTGCCCTCGCGGCCTGTGCCAGCTGAATCGTCAGACCTGCCCAAGATCATGAAAAGAATCATCGTCTGCTGCGATGGGTGAGCACACATGTCATTCAGGCCCGTACTCCTGACCGTGCATGCTGCACCAGAACGTGGCAAGACGGTGTCGTCGTCAAGGAGCGTTGGAAGTATACTAATGTTCTGGTGGGTAGCAATCCACACCGTGTTCCACGAGAATCGACTTGAGCACTTTGTCCCAGAAACTCTCCCGCGCCATCAATCACCATGACAGCAGAGGGTATGTCGTTGCCCCTGGGTGTGATAAGTTGCTGATATCACACCCACAGCGGGCACTCGATACCGCAGATTGTATTTTATCAATCTGGCATCGGCAGTTCTCCGAATTTCTACTCGGAATACATTCAGGGTAAGTTCTACTAACCCTAGATCTGACACACGACTCAGCTTCTCCACAGGCGCCACTGGCGCATCACTAGGTAGATTCTTCCCCCTTTATCAGCATCCAAGCTCACCGCATTGTTTTGTTTGCTTAGTGGAGAAAGTACAAGAGGCTTATGCTTTTATTGCACAGTGAGCGACCTCTCCTCTCAAAGGCAGTTTCTAGCAGAAATCTAACCTCGGCGCTGTCAGGAATTTTCATCCAGGAGATGAGGTACGACGAGCAGTTCTGATGAAAGTCCTGCGCTTACCTGATATAGGTTTTCCTATTTGGATTCTCAAGAGTGTGTACACTTGCCAGAATATGTTTAGTTTTTCTCTTACGTCGGTTAGGGTGCATACACGGCACGCATGGTTGCCATGTTTATCGCAAGTTTCTTCCCCACCCACTGCCCGCGGTTGTGCTCATGCGTCCGTATAGGGTGCCATCGGCGTTTTGGATAAGACCGATATGGATCATTTTGCGGACATCTTTGTCGCCTACCAAAAGCTTGGGAAATCAAACGACCCTGCAGGTTAGCTCCTGACCTCTGAACTATGCGTGTTCCTAGCAGTGAAATGAACATCCCAGAAACTGCAAAGCTGCAATCTGAACTTGCCCCCTGGACCTCTCCCACTTCTCGTGGAAAACTGAGAGCTATATCTGACGACCGTACCTTCTCAATCAAGTAGGGCAATCGTTTAATCACCTGGCAATGTTGTAACGCGTCGCCAGATGTATTGGTGTCTTCGACACCGTCGGGTCCGTTGGATTACCGGAAGAGATCACTCGCAAATCACCATCTGCTAAATCGATATTTGGGTTTCCGAACACCGAGCTGGGTGAACACGTTGAACGCGCGTACCAAGCTCTAGCTATCAACGAAACAAGGCTCGATTTTGTGAGCGTCCTCGCACTCGGATGACCTTTATAATCTGATGAGTTTGTTGTTTCTGCAGAATTGTAACAAATTCGATCAGACACCGGGTGGCCGTCGCAAAGGACAAGTTCTGAAGCAGGTGGGTACCGATCAAAAACTTGGACAACGATACTAATACTTCCCGCTCCCGCTCAGTGTTGGTTCAGTGGTAAGTGAACTCCACTCTTAGTGTTCTACGAGTGACACAGCCAAAACCAGGCGAACATTCTGACGTGAGCATAGCCCATGTAGAAAGCACCCTTTCCGTGTTAACAACATATGACAGGTTGGCGGTGGTTGGCACGATCATGACCTATCGGACCTCACACTCACTTGGATGGTGGCCAATGTTGAAGACATGCTTTCAGTGGATTTGAAGTATATCAGAACGCTTCCTGATCCCGTCGCTCCTTGGGGAAAGCAACCTCCTCATGAGTGAGTTCACACACGACCTCATTTGTTCGCCGCCTGACCAAGGACAGTTCTCGTACTGGGATCTTCGTCTTGGCTCTCAAAAACATTCGCCAGATCCCTACCAAGACCGACGATACCACGCACGAAACAATTCACCCATCTGTCCTTGAACAAGACCATATTGACACACATTTACACGAAACCATTCAGAAATGTCCTGGGCTTGTGTGCAGCCTGCTTCCCCTTGAGGAGGAGCTGAAGAAGAATTGGCAGTACGTGGCCGGAAAGAATGTTGCAAGGGATTCGAAGGGGTCTGCACAGGTGGCCCCTGCCCCTGCCATAGAAGCTACTATCTCGTGGAGTGCAACAAAAGAATTTTTCAGCGTTGGAACACAGCTGGGGACGGAGATAATCAAGGAGGTTCAGACTCGAACTGCAACGAGCATCAGTGCTAATGGTGTTACTGGTAAACAGTCAACTGCAACTGCTTGGCTGACGAGCCTTGCGCACGAAAGCCGCGTTGGAGCTGTCCTGAAGGAGATCGCAGGGAACTGGTAGCCCCGAAGCCCTCGCGTAGGGACCGAACGGGAGTGGATGCATTGTCTTTCCAATCATATTTATGCCCAAGCCTCTGTATATATATTCATAGTCACATACATTGTCCGACTCCTTTGCATCCTGGAACGTTGGAGGTTGGTTGGAGCTCGCACTGAGGTCGAGAATATGTAAAATCCCAGCTGTAAGGGGACAAGTATATAGAACAAGGGCTCCACATATGTCCAGGAAAGATATATAAACGATGAATGCCAGGATGATCCAAGTATGTTCTAACTATGGGTTACAGGCCTGACCCTAGGCTATTTGGAGTTCCCCATCCCGTTTTGTGCCACAAAGTGTCAGAACTTGTTCTGTTTCTTGCAAAACGGCTTTAACTAACAGAATCAGACAATCCTGTTAGCGTAGGGATCGAGTGGGGAATTATAGCTTTCACCTTTTGCACGGTATTGTCCATGCTTCCCTTCCAGTTCTTCGTATCCTGCGCGAAGTTTTTCTTCCTGATCTTGGATGACTTCGTCTTCACGCTGAAGCTTCTCCGCCTCTATGCGGAGCTTCGATAGAGTCTCTGTGACACTACGACGAAGTGCCTTCAAGCCGGCAAGTTCTTCGTGATATCTCTGACAGATGACACCCCATTCTTCATCTATACATCACGTCAAGACGAGTAGAAATGAGTACAAAGTACGACTCACCGGCATGCTCCATCTGGGCCGTTGCAGCATGGTACTTGGTCATTTGATGAGCCCAGTCTCGATCCATTGCCCAGGACACGGTCTTTGTTGAGTAGGCCATACTCATCCGAAGGTCAGAGTTACTACGCTTTAGGCTGCTCCGTCTACGAGGAATATCAGGCCGAGACACACCATCAGTGGTAGGCTCGTCCTCTGGGGGGGACGATGTGCTATCCTCCGCGGAAGAGTGTCTTTGACGAGGTCTGTTCAGTCCAGGACGTGTTGCGCTTATGGGGCTATCACACATCTCCATAAAGGCAGCCGAGGTTGATCCATGGTACGGGATCGGCAATGGGTCTGGGGATATGATAGAAAGACGGTCGAGGGACTCCAGCTCGGAATGGGCATCGACACCCGAACGACTACTACGTTCCATGCTGAGCTCGTGGGGATCCTCGGCGATCGTATGTATAGAGCGCTTGGTGTCTTGAAGCTTGCTCTCTGAAGTAAACCTGGCCATATCGAACGACGTGCTTTGCGTATGATGAACCCGGGCACTTTCTTGTACGACATTGACCTGAGATGAGATGTTCTCTTGGAGATGATGCGATCTATGTAGGATCGTGTGATCTTCGATATCAACGTCCTGCTCTCTGACGCGTTGGATAGTGTTCTCATTGATGGGAGTCGATCTGTTAGGTGAGGGCGGCCTGCGATTGGCGCCTCTCACATCGCTCGTGGACATGCTGGATCGTCTTGGTAGTGTGGAGCTTTTCAGCGGTAGTTTTGCCGTGGATGAATGGCGGGAATGAGTGGATTGCACCGAGGAACGGCGACTTGATACGGTGTGGTGGTGAGGAACTAAGTTTGCACAACGATCACAGCAGAATGAGCCACGCTGTCTGAGCGTATCAGGAGGGATCATTCTCTTTAGCATATCGGAGCCTTCATGGTGTCGAATCCACTTCTCTATTTCCTTGACCCGAAAGTCGGGTGGAGCGTGAATGGTGAGAAAGGAAACGTGAGTTCCGGGGTTACTTGTGGAGTAGGCCCTTGCGAGGCGCTGGCACTTCCTGATCATACGGTCTTTGAGACGACGGATGTCGAGGATGCGCTTCCAAGAAGCATCATGCTGTCTTTGAAGCTCTGCTACCTCTGCCTTCAGAAGGAGTGCATACATCTGGGCGGTCCGAGGGGGCAGCAGCACCTAAAAAGAAAAGGGTGAGTAGAGCCAAGCTGGTTTGGCTGGTGCTCACTTTGAGCTCGTTGGGGGTATCTGTGCACTGAATAAAACGGCACCCCGTCCTCTTGGTGAGCTCATCGTGAGGTTCGAGCTGGCCTCTGACTGGGTTGGGTCGCGAGTAGTCCAACGGAGGGAGTCCGACGGAGCTGGACGACGAGTCCGGGTGCATCAAGCGGGTGGAAGGAAGAGGGGAGGACCGTGTCGGTAGGCCACCACGAGTACGCGACAAATATTTGCCGGCCGTCGTGTTTGGGCACCGAGTTTGTACAACAGCTCGCTTGTTGTTTTCGTTCCTCCATGTCGTCGACCTTGGCAAGGTACGAAAACTTTCTCGTCAAGAACGTTTCGACAATATCGTCCCTGGAGTCCTCCCTCCGGTCTCTGACGTGGTTCTTGCCTGGGAGGTTCAAGGATGCCGATCTCGTCTCGGAAGCTCGTCAGTCGTGTGTCACAGCCAATCTGCCCGCGCATAACCAGGCATTCCCTCCGCAGTGTCCGCCTTGTTGAACGTCATAAGCTTGTACCACGACACCCTCCTCGCAAGGATCGTCAAGAGCGACCCACAGTGGAAGCCCATTCTGCCTACCCCCCTTCATACCAAGTACACCCGCGCGTGGTCTGACAAGCATGCTCTCTACAAATGGGTTGCTCGCACCCTCGAGCTCATCAAGTTTACCCAGCTCCTTGTTGAGATGGTCATGCGGCGCAGACTGACTACACGGACCAGATGGCGCGGTATCGTTCTGATGGAATTCATAAAGTGTGCCCTCCACCGACATAGTATACATACCCTAACATATACTTCCCCAGAGTGATACTTCGCTTCACCCTTTTGAGGGTCACCCACAGACCCTTGTTATCTCCCCCCATTCCAGAACGTGACATTGACCCCGCCTCTCTGCCGCCGTCCTCTACTCACTCCTCCCCCACACTCGCTCCCACAACTCCTTCCTCGTCTCCACCCCCAACCCCAGACCACTTTAAGAACAATCGTGTTCCTTTACAGCCCTCCGCCCTTATGCTTACCCCGCCTCCTCCTGGACGCGCCGATACGTCTGTGGAAGATTATCTTCTACCAAAAGCGCTGACAACAGCCTCTGTCAGACCTTCTTTACAACTCGTAAAGCCGCTCTTGTCTGTCCAGGACTGGACAGCTGAGACTATTTATATCCTCCGCCCGCTTATTTACGGTAGGCTATGTTGTTGTTATCTTCTGCTGAACATCTTTGCTGCAACCTCCTTCAGTGGCCATGTTGACCACAGGAAAGCACAAGGATCGCGCCCTCATGACTGCCTTTGCGCTCGAGCTTCTATCTCGCAACTTGCGTCGGGCCCCATCTCCTTCTTCGACCGTTGAACGAGATGAGTATGCTCGAAGGGACCGGGATCTAATATGGTACCTCGTTCGCGGATCTGTGTGGGATTCATACACTCGGTGAGTTCATGCTGTTGGGACGTGCAACGCTTTACTTATGTGTTCTACCAGACCAAAGATTGAATCGATTGCACAAAATGTTGCCGCTAAACCAATATTTGGAGCCTTCAGCATGGTCATAAGGGATTGGATACCATTGATCGATGAGTATTACTATTGTAGGTGCCGCCTCACCTTGATCTCGGTCACTCTCTGATGTCATACTCAGATACGGCACTTTGAAAAACTGTACACTAATCAGCGGTTTGCTGGGAGATCAATTGCGAACATTGTCAGACATATTTAAATCAGACCAGATCCTGACGCGTACCTGAGCAGCGCTTGATAGCATTGATCTTGAGTCGTTGGATCAGAGTGTCGTGTTCGATGCAATATCAAAATTTCGACTACGGGGCGCAAGAGACAGGTTTGATTACGAGTGATTTTGTGCCCACCGAGTTGTGAATCAAAGAGCTGGACTTTGCATGCCAGCGTTCTCCGGCACATAATTTATGTCACAGTGCGATGTTGAATTATAGCGCCATCGCAGATGATGTTGGTGGTTCAGATTCTTGTCTGTCACAAGCGTCTTTGCCTGTTTCGCATGGACCTGTTTCATAACGCGATTTAGAAAATGGTGGGTAGGCAAGGCCATCCCTCCCACTGACGAGCACACTAATCACACTAATCCCGGAGTCCAGGACTCACTCCCGACCTCGATCTTCATGATTTACCGAGCCTTTAGGAATGAATTAAACTGCCCGCTCGACGGTCCTGTGTTTAGCCGATTCCGAGCACTGTCCAAGTTTGACCTGTTCTCCGGGCTCACCGAGCAAGGGTCATAGGTATGAAATGACCGGAGCAATATAGTAGAATATATGAATTTCATTGGGACCATACTCACGCGCAGGTACGTAGTACCAACAATTCCTGAGCCATTTATCATTCCAGGATCTATTTGGATGCACTCCATGGGAACATGCAACCCGAATGCGTAATGCTGAATGAGTACTGAGCACCGAATGCCGAAGGCTGAATTTCTATCACTAGATAAATCTGTCTCGGTCCTTCAAGCGACCAACATCTTTGATGTTGTACTCTTTCAAGTGCCAAATTGTGAGTGACCTGGCATTTCGACGAACGAGATAGCGTCCCAGAATCTGGCCAAAATGATCATTATGGTTCAGATCCGAGAGTCTGGACTAATGACTTGATGAACATCATTTCCTAGAGTGAAGGTAGCTCGGTGAGCGGGCCTGATTTCCTTACGATTTGGTAACGCCGCGCAAGCACAGAGTTTTCAGGAATCTAAAGCAAGCGGATTCTGACTGGTGAATTTGTGCTTCGGTACTACAAGATCGAGAAGTTGGGCACAAACGTCGCGGGCGGCCTAGCCTCCGAGGTCAACTAGGACTTGAGTTCAAATGCGTTCGTCCCCATTGTGTAGTCTTGTGTATTTGAGGAGCAGACCTCGCCGTGAGGCCTGATGCAGCCATCGTACGTACGATATGAGGAAACGCATGTTCCGGTGTTAGTGGCGGGGCGACGTAGGGGCCCCGTGTCAGGGCGGTGGCTGTGCAGTACTGGCTGGGGAACGAAGTTTTTGCGTGTTTGTACCGTCTCTCGTTGAATCGTGCACTCGAACCAGCGGAAGCTACCGGCAAGAGCTGCGATGTCTGCCAACGGCATGGACTACGATATGTCTCCAAGCAGGAAATCGTTTGTTTTTCAGGTGTTTGCAGACATGTCGGTGCTTGCTCACCTTGCCTACTCCTCCAGGTCGCGTAACCATTCCTCCGACACCCATCGCACCCGGCGCTCTCACCGGTCGCCTTCACGGGACCGGCGTGATCGACGGAGAGAAAGGGACAGAGACGGCGAGGACAAACGCAGGCGAAGTCGCGAGAGAGACTACCGGGACAAGGATAGGCGGAGCAGATCTCGCGAGAGGTCCCACAGGGACAGGGACAGGGACAGAGAACGGGATAGAGAACGCCGCCACCGTGGTGGCGAGAGGCGGGAGGGGGGCGAAAGTCGCCACAGGGACCGCGACGAGAAGGAGAGGCGCCGAAAGAGAGACGATGGCGACGAATCCCCAGAGCTCAGAGACCAGGAGGAGCGATCCAAGCGGAAGCGACATGACGAAGTCGATGGCCCACTCCACTCTGCCGCAGGCCACTCGAAGGACAGTCCTCGAAGCAGGACTGCCGACCGCAGAGATCGCTCACGTGATCGCAGGTACGACGACAGGAGGGCGAGGGACGCTCGCGACGAGCTGGAGGACTTGCCGCGGTACCGAAGGGATCGAGAACGTCGTGAGGCAAAACCACCTCCTGTCGACGATACCCCACTCGAGGATGACGAATTCGAGAAGCCCTCTTTGAAGCACAGTCCACCTATGAGGTAGGTTTTTTGGTCCCTCCTGTCGGCCGTCTTATTCCTTCCAGACGTAGTTCCCCAAAATATGACCCCCCTGTCGAGGACTACAACCCTGATGAGCCCAAGGAAGACGATTCTGAAGCTCGGTCTGTCTTTGTTTCTCAGCTTGCCGCTCGTCTCACGGCGCGTGACCTTGGGTACTTCTTTGAAGACAAACTGGGCGAAGGGACTGTCATGGATGCGCGCATTGTTACCGACAGGCTTTCCCGCCGATCTAAAGGGTGAGCAACGCGTTTCTACTTCCCGTGACGGTCGCTCACCGATGTTCAGTATTGGTTATGTGGAATTCCGTTCCGTAGATCTAGTCGAAAAGGCCATTGCACTGAGTGGCACAGTCGTAATGGGTTTACCTATCGTGGTCCAGTTGACTGAATCAGAAAGGAATAGGCTTCACCCAGGAGACGGGTCAGGTCCACGCTTCCTCATTGTACTCAACTCACATTCTATTCCAGGAATCTCAACCTACCCCCCGGCGTCAACGCTTCTCATGGGGCAATGCAGTGGGTCACTTTTCCTTGGTCAGATGTTTGCAAGTGCGGCTAATACGAGTGACTATAGATTATATGTCGGTTCCTTGCATTTCAACCTCACGGAATCAGATATCAAACAGGTCTTTGAGCCTTTTGGTGAACTGGAATTTGTTGATCTGCACAGGGATCCGATGACTGGTAGAAGTAAGGGTTATGCATTCGTGCAGTACGCATTCTTTCTGAAATATAGGCGAGGCTTGCGCTCACATCGTCCCAACAGGTACAAAAGGGCGGATGATGCCAAGATGGCACTGGAACAGATGGAAGGTTTTGAGCTCGCGGGGAGAACGGTCTGTATTTACCTGTGGCTTTCTTTCAGCCTCACTCAAATGTTGTTCAGTT
This sequence comes from Boletellus deceptivus, assembly GCA_038090195.1. NCBI lineage: Eukaryota > Fungi > Basidiomycota > Agaricomycetes > Boletales > Boletaceae > Boletellus > Boletellus deceptivus. Next base: position 22,279 of record JBBPMG010000016.1, read on the forward strand.
GCGAGTAAACACTGTGCATGAGAAGGGCACAGTGAAGTATACGCAGCAAGATTCCTTGGATGAATCTGGCGGTGAGCCCACCCTCAGTCACATGAAACCACAAGTTGTTAATTACCACCATCCCAAGGTGGTAATTTGAACGCAGCATCACGTCAGGCACTAATGCAGAAACTTGCTAGAATCGAGCCGACCCCTAAGCCTCTGCCTATGTATGCTTTCATATTTTGCATCCCTTCGATGTATACTGACCAGAGCATTAAATTTATAGCACTAAGCCAAACATCCCTCAGGCCATGCAATCACGCTCTGTTTTATTGAAGAATATGTTTGATCCCGAAGAGTGGGTGGTCTTCATTTCGATCTCGTACCCTCGCTAATGCCTTTGCAGGGAGACGGATCGTGACTGGGACAAGGATCTTGCTGAAGATGTCAAGGGTGAATGCGAGGATAAGTATGGCAGGGTTGTTGCCATCAAGGTCGAGAAAGACAGTCAGGTCCGTGCACGTCTTCGCGAATGGTATATCAAGCCGACTACAAATGCAGGGTGAGATATACCTGAAATTCAGCAACATCGATTCCGCGAAGAAGGCTATCCAAGGACTGAATGGGCGGTGGTTTGGGGGCCGACAAGTCTCTGCCACGTTCATATCCGACGCTATCATGATGGCCCACCAATAGATCTGCTGGCGACGCTGACCTAACGTTAATGCATTGCAGAATACACGTTTCTGAACACGCGTCCTGTTAATTCTTCTGAGCTACAGGTGTTTTGCAGATACGCCTACACCTTCAAAAAGTTTTGCCTGTACATACCTTGTACGGGATGCACCAGTGCACAGGCAGGTTTACAATTGATTTTTTGTCCCTGCTGTACTATGAAATTCTCCTTAATGAAAATGTTTCGTAGATTGTCTCGTAATTCCAGAATAGCAGATCGATTCTTGAAGTAGGAGCACCTAGGCCTGATATCTCAGTGCTTTGCTCTTGGAACTACTGCAGTTCATTTGGCACACTTTCGCCGTCAGGAGAAGGAAAATGTGCGAACTTTGGATCCGTGGGTGAGAGCCTACTTCAATATCCGAGGTCTTGGTCTCAGAAACGTATTGTTAAACACCTGTCTGTTATTGTTCCAGCAGGGGGAGTGTCTGATACTTCTCCTCAGATTCTGACTATTAGTCTCGAGATCCTTCTGAGTGCTCACCTTTCTGCGACGGAGTGCGGTGGATATTCAGTGTGATTCATGTCGAACTACATATATCGGGGCCATCACGAACGGGGAGACCAGTCGCGATCCGATATCATCCAAGTTTGACACCGGTAGCAGGATGAACTCGGCTCAACATCCGCTCGTTTTGTTTGTGCCCTGGACTTGTTCGACAGACGGAAAGGTTCGACACGACCTTGAAGATCCCCTTGCTGTGCATGCCTACGCCAATATTCTTCCTAAAACTCGGATTTCGAAATTGGAGGATGCGTGGGCTTATCTTCCCCAGCGGACAAGTACTCGTAGACGGATGGGAGCCCAATACTCAAGTTCAATTGTGTCAATGGACGTCGACTCGTACAAACTGAACGGCAACCATACGCGATACTCGCCCTCGGACGAAGTAATGGCTACTTTTTCGTCCCGTGAGGCCAAAGCCCCTTGCCAGACATTATACAAGGCGTGTGGTACATATGTGGGAAGGTGCGGGGTGCTATGAGTGTGGCGTGGGCTGCTAGTATCTTTGATAGTCAAACGAAACCTGTACCCAAGCTGTATGCCTGTGTGGGCAACTCCTCACCAAAAGTGTAGGCGCCCCATGTCTGCTCGCACCTGCAGACGCGCATCCGAGTTGGCACATGACTGATCCAACGAATTTATGTATCGTCGTGGGCCATGCGAGGGAGTGACAGTAAACCACTGTATCGTCTTTGCGGTTTTATTAATGCACCTGGATCAAGCTCGCTGCAGTAAAAACTACGGGTCAAGTGTTCCAAAGACTCGTGCCATGTTTCTTATTGCATCTGTCACCAACCGTCAGACTGTAAGAACACTATTCAATACGATCAACACGAGACCGTTGTGATGGGAAAACAGAGCCGACCCTGCGAGAGACCCAGGAGCACGATGAACGGACAGAGGTATGATTCTATTTCAGAGCAAGCCATGACCAACTATGCGGGGCAAGGATTCGATGCGGTGCCTTCTTGCACGGTATGTAGGTGACAGGGACACCCATCTTCCGCAGTCTTTCTGTGTATGCCCGCCCTTCGTCCCTGAGGGTATCGGACTCCATGGCAGCAAATCCAGATGGATGGCATCTTTGCTAGCAACCCATTCGGCGAGAACAGTCCTGTTTAGCCCTGTCTGAGTTGTTTAGCAGTAGAAGTCTCGGAACTAAATCATGCGAGCAGGATTGAGCCAGACGGTGTTGGCACGTTTCTTCCATGACGGATAAAGATCTCCGGTGCCCTGGGCGGTGTCCTCTATGACAGGGACGACCATCCGAATGTGCACAGTAGGGATAGATAGAGTGGGCGGGGTAACTTTCACAGCTGTGACGGCGCCGAGGCTTCCACCGCTGCGGGACGAGTTGGCAAGACTCGAGCGAGTAGAACGTTTTCGTACGCTGACGAGCGCGAGATAGCCGTTCAACGGGACAGGCGTGCAACGATCAAGTACGTTTGCAGATTCTGCATGCCCGGTATTGATGCCTCTAAGCGTCCAGCCGCCTGGCTCCAGGTAAGCACCATGTTACCCCGTGTACTTTGCGACCTATGGGGCACACTGGCAGTCGCGGTGTCCGTTTGGATTCCTACTCCACATGGTGTCTGGGAGAGGCGCGTGGGAATATGCAGCTCGCTCTCTGACCAACAGCATGGAATACGATGTGGACGCGACAGAGCTCCTGGAAACCTACGGTCCGTCAGCCCCACCGCCCTGTCCGTCGCCGCTCACGGCTCTCCAGACTTTCTGATGAAGTACATCATCATTGGTCGGTCGATAGCGCGTCCCTTCCGCTTCCCAGCTCAACCGTGTGCTCTGCTCGTTCTAGGTGAAGCTGGAACGGGTAAATCCTGCCTTCTCCACCATTTCACGCACAATGCCTGTCCGTCGCGTTGCACTCCCTTTACTCGCCGCGTCTCATTCTTGTGCAGTCAAGGATCACTCGCAACATACTATCGGCGTAGAGTTTTCCAGCAGAACCGTCAAGCTAGGCGAGAAGAGAATCAAACTGCAGGTTGGTGTTCGCGCTCGACGCTCAGGTTCGTCACTGACCACCCGACCCGTTCAGCTGTGGGATACAGCTGGGCAGGAACGTTTCCGGTTCGTGGTTCCGTGCCATTCAGACTCTGCCGTAAGTGACCGCTGGAACTAGATCGGTCACTCGGAGCTACTACCGTGGTGCTGCTGGCGTGATCCTCGTTTATGACATCACAAAGTCCGTCCCTGCTGGCGACTTTGCTCCCCATTCTTACATGCATCCTTCGCAGCCGTGAAACGTTCCTCAACCTATCCAAATGGCTCGCAGATGCGAGGACATTGGCCAGTCCACATCTCGTCGCAGTTCTAGTCGGAAACAAGTCAGACCGTGAAGAGGACCGGGAGGTGGAGTGGTCGGAGGCGAGCAGATGGGCGGCTGAAAATGGTGACTGCTGCCTCTGATCATGGTCTTTTCAATTCACCTCATCGTGCAGGCGTTCACTTTTTAGAGGCGTCCTCCCTGACGGGTGATAATGTGGAGGCACCGTTTTTGCTTGCCGCACGATCCATTCTTTTGTCGATAGAGTCAGGTGCCCTTGATCCAGAAAAGGCGGGCAGCGGTGTCAGCTATGGGGATCGGGCGCTCCGAAGGGTAACAAGCTCCAGCCATCTCAGCTTTGGTAGTCTGAGTGGAACCCGAAGAAGGCGGTCGGATAGAATTCGACTGAGCGACTGGATCCCGTCGGGTAAATGTTGCTAGTGGCGGCCCTTCTGTCCCGTTGTCGGATGTCTCACAGGTGTCGAGGTGCGTTCTACAACCCGGCACCTCGTGCAGTGACCCTTTTAGTCTTCATTCCTTCCATACCTTTTATCCATATACCGTCCCTGCGAATATTGCTCGATTCACCTCCTGACACGCTGTTTCACATGCATTCTCTCTCCGTTGACGCCCCACGTACGCGACTTACATGTACAGCCCCCAGATTTCAGATAAACTTATTTACTAGTAGTCGCTCGATATGAACGTTTTGTGTACTTCCGCCTCGTGGTCATTGGCTACGTTATCGCGCAACATGACATGTTCGCTCCCCAAAGTCGGTTTGCGTCATGTGCAACTTGGTCATTTGATCTTTACTCCCAGCATGGTCAGCGCTGGCAACCACAGACAGGCCTGCTGGCTGGCCAGAGGTGACTTGGATTGACCGTCAATTGGTACCGTCTCCCTCGAGTGCTTGTCACGCCGTCCCACCGTGTTTACCGTCTTCTCCAGGCAATCTTAATGGAGGCATCGTGACTACGTAGCGTTGACAAAATATCACCCTCTCTCCGCGCCGTCCACCTTGTAGGTCATGGTCTGGTCCGATAAAAGGGATCCTTGACATGGGATCCATTGCTCCTGCTGCGCCCAGCATCTCCCCGTCGGGCCCCAGACATGCCAGTGAACAGAGGGTCCTCGTGTATGTTCAAGCTGACATTACCCCCACAAATGATGACCAGTATCGTTTGCTATAGCCTCTTCCAGTCCTTCGCCATCATGGAAACCGACGGCGAGTATGCCTCCTAGCGCATCCTTGTCCACTGGGTCTTTTTTTTTGTCATCCACCTCGTCCAGTAAATCGTTTTCGGTCATACCAACCGCCTTGCCTGCCACTTCTGTTGCGAGTAACACTAGTTCTTCACAAACGCGGTGAGTATTCACTGTGCTTCACTTGCTCTTGTTTCACCACAGACTCACGCACATGGCTTCATACTTGGATAATTTCAAGTTTCCTGGCGGCGACATATGAAAGTGAAACAGATTCTTTCCTCCCCAGCGTCGGGTCCCTCGTTCCCGAATCTTCGCTACAATCAACTTCTGGCTTTCCGGCAGTCGTCGCGGCTACAGCAGCTGGTCGCGATTCGGAGTGTCTTTCCTCGTTTTCTTCGTGGAACTCTCCCTGTCCCAACACTGCTGCAGTTTCCATACAGACGGGCACGGAGCCAGTGCAGACCAGGCAGACGGCTCTGATTTCCGTTGCGACGAATGCAACTGGGAATTTCTTAGCAACGTCGTCTGTGTCTGTAGGTATCTCGACTCAGCCAGGCAATGTCCTTGCGACAAGCACACACTTGGGAACAACTCCGGATAGCAATTCGCAAGTATCTATGTCATCGTTTATGAGCCTGTGCTTAATGTACCTTTGATAGCTTTTTGGGCAATCATGGCGCGGTCGTCGGAGTCCTGGTGGTTGTTGCTGTCTCCTCCGTAGCCATCTTCGTTTTGTGTGTTGTCTGGAGACATCAACACCAGCGGCAAACGCGCGATGTGAAACACAAGGTCACTGCTTTTCTCGAGCCCGAATATGGACCTCATATTCAGCCTATGACGAACGTGATCAATGATGGCACCATACTCTTTACACCGACTTACAGGAGTAACACGTCATCTCACAGCACGGGCACGGGAGTGTTCGCGACAACCATTTATCCTCCCGTTAGAGATAACACGATCAGCGGGTCTGGACCAAGATATGATTGTCCCTTTGGCAGCTATTTCGCCACAGGTCGCACCTCAGGCAGGCAGGCCGTCACAACAAATTCACGAATTGACTCGCCCGTTCCATCTCTGGCTCCATCTACCGACGCGAGATCCATCTTGCAACCATACGCTGGTCCTCCACCACGTCCACCACGCCGAAAACCACCACCTCGAATTGAGGACATCACTGAGGCCACTGCAGCGTCTGCTGTTCCAATCCTTCCAATCCCTTTCTCTGCCGACAGTCCCCCGAATTTTACGCCGGACAGTGTCTCTCCACGCACTTTCGTAACGGGTGCGAAGCATGAATCATCAACACACCCGAAGGAGACATACTTGTGGACGCCCTCGTTATCCGTATCAGATTGTTCGCGACCGGACACTCGTTCGTGTAGCACTTCAAGTGTCGCAGCTGTGCTTGATCATCCAACCATCGTCTAGTCAGAGAGAGCGGATATTGCGCTCCTTTCAAAGGGGACTTGTGTCGATGTGAGTGACTTGACGATCGGTTCGTGTGTCAGACTGCAGTGGGACACTAGACGTGCCCAGTTCCTTGACGCGTGTAGGGACATGCTGTAACTATACCCAACGACGTACGTGAATCAGTGGTGGCTTCGATGATCCGCGTGGCATCGGTCAGATTTTCCCATGTAGGACTGTTCGTCCAACATACATGGGGCTGAAAGCTGACCACGACACGAGTTACGCTCACATCGGTAGCGTCCACAGTCTGAAATGACCATGAGGTCACTCGGAACCGGGATGGCCACACCCACGTTTAGCGAAGCCACGGGCGAGAGGGAGTGAAGCCTTTCAATGTCGCATACGTTCTGATATCCAGGTGCAGAAAAAAAAAGGCTAGCTGTCGACGTCTGGTAGCCAACGAAAACCCAAGAAGAACGGTGGAAACCGGACAAGCGGTTTTTACATATCAACGATCACAGCCGCATGCGGTGGTCGCGCTGTTAGTTCTGAGCATGTGGCCGCCACTCACGGATATGTCGAGCTGAGATAGCTGGCGGGCAGAGAGTCCCCTTGTAGACACAGGACCCGAAAAAGATCAATCAACCCGGACACTCGATAATGCTGTATTGCCGTATTCAGTGACTCTAGAGGGAACCAGACACGTAAGTGACAAGCAGAGCAAAGGGAGTCGTTTCGGTCTACTATTTCATGCGCAAATGGATTGTCCCGTGAGGACTGCTGCACCAAATCGAACCGTGTGATTGCGACGATCGGACCTAGGCGATTACAGGCACGTGGTAAGCGGAATGAATGTAAAACATCGTGATGATGACCATCGTCCATGGGAAGTCCAACAAGCGTCCCGTGAGTGGTATGCGTACTGCGGGCTCAAATTGACAAAGGTAGTTACGAAGATCGAGTGTGTTATGCGCGGTGATGTCTAAGTAGTGTGTGTGTGGATGGTGCAGCTCCTAGGTGGCAGTGGTGTGGGTCCAAAATGCTCAGCAATATAAATACACTGTACACTCAAAGATGGGCGTTAATCGTGTCATCATGTCGAGTGTTGGCTTTGATCATCGGGTAAGTTCCGAACCTACAAATCCAGTTAAGCATATCGCGATGGACGGTGGTAAACACTTGCCATGAGCACGTAGTTGGCATAATCATTCTCATCTCGGAGGACAGAACTACCAGATGAATTCTGCCTTCTCAGGCTAGGTTTTGACCCATTCTCAGGGCTCCCGTCTAAACGTTCATCGGAATCCAAACCATTGTCCACGCGTGGGAGTGAGCGGTTCCGTGGCGGCTCCGCAGTAGAAGCGTCTTGGTCCGACGTGTTCTGTGTGTAGTTCGCCAGAAGAGGTTCGAAGCTTCCCGCGCTGTACGTGGGGGTGTGGCCGTACGAGCTTTTACGATCACGAGATGAGACGAAATCGTCGGTAAACCGCCCACCTCGAGGCAAAGGACTTGTCGTACGAGCTGGCACGTAACCTGCTGGGTGGCCACTCGAGCGATGATCCATCGACTCTCCCGGATGTGAACTAGCAGTGTCCCTTGCAAGGTCGTCAGGTGCATCTGGAGATCGAGCGGAGGCTGGGAGAGTGTCAGGGCCCCGCGAGCCAAGGAGGGTTGTTCGTTGGCCCATCTCAGATACAGTCCGACCACGGATATCGGGCGATATCGGGCTGTCAGCCTCATCGTCGTCATCCAAAGGTGCTCGATGGAAGCCCGCGGCAGCGACGGCAGCTTCGATCACAGTATCTTGCTCGATTCGCTTCATACGTTGGCGGCGGCGTATAGCAAACAATATCCACATGGCGATCGAGGCACTAGCAAGACCGACGACAACGAAGACACCAACGACAGCCCCCGTGTCGGCGAAAAATCTGCAGTCGTGTTCAGCACTTGTTATGTGGCAACACAATAGGAAGTTTTACGATGAACCCTCGGTAGTGTTATTGTCGGGAGCAAGCGTCGGATTGACGACAGCTTGAGTTACCGTGGTGGCTACTCCACCATTTCCCGTAGTGGTGATCACCTCGGTGACTACGGGAGGTACGGTTGTTACCACCTGCCCCTGATTATTCGTGCTTGTAATATAGACCGTAGTGCTTTCCAACACCGTTGTCCTACATCAACAGCGTTGAGCAATTCATAATTTAGGTATCTGACGCAAACTCATACAGTGGCATGTCAATTCTCGTGGGAGATGAACTTTGGGAAGTCGAAATGGATGGTGAAGGTGAAGGTGAAGGTGAAGATGAAGATGCAATCAACGGAGCATCGGAAGTGGAGTCAACAGTCGATATTGGAGCGGAAGAAACAGTCCCGCCGGGGTCGGAAGTAGTGAGCGGGGATTGGGTGGTGGTCGAAGTTGTCGTTGCTAGAGGAGCTGTGGACTGGGCAGAGCTTTCCGGGGTTGACGTCGTTGACCGAGCATCGTTGCTTGACGTTGTAGTTATCGCAGACGATGGGAAGGAAGACGACGGAGTGGCCGTTGCGGAGGTGGTGGGGATGGGAGAGGATGACACGGACAAACTGGCCGACGTCGGTGCCGTGGTAGTAGCCACAGTTGATACGGACATCGTAGTTCGCGAAGCACTGCGAGTAATTCATGCAGACGAGCCCCAAAAGCTGACTGTGAACGCACGAAGATGGCTGTTGAGATTGTTTTGACGATGCTAGGGTTGTGACAGAGGTAAATAACGACGGCGATGACGAAGAGGTCAAAGTAAGAGGGGTGGCAGTACTCGCGTTGGAGAGAGACGGGTCCGGAGATACAGATGACGACGATGACGCGCTGTGAGACTCTGAGGATGCAGGAGAAGTGCGGGTACCAGCAGCGGACGCCGAGGACATGTAACTCGCTGTGCGGAGGGCGTACGTGCGCAAAGAGAATCACAGGACAGGAAGACCGAGCACAGGGAGTCTCTGGGGACGTGAAGCGGCTGGGAGTTAGGAAGGAGGACACGACGGAGGAAACTGACCGGGTCGTGCAGCGGGCGAGGCTAGACAGTCATGCTGGCTCGAGCTTGCCAGGTTCACGTCGCAACGGGGGCGGCCTGCGTTGGCCTGGGCAAGCCCGGTGAGGCGATGTGACATGTCTCCCATGCCCCCGCAGCCTCGCCGTTGGCGCCATTCTGCAGCCCACATGAAGACATCCCCATCGCCAACGTTGCGGTGCGTGTCCGAGTCCGAGTCCGCGTGCCAAAGTGCGTGTTGCCATCCTTGGCCGTTGGCGACATGGGTCCTCCTCAGCCAGAGCAACGGGACTTGCTCGGCGACACTCCCCATCCCTCCCTCGACGCTGTCGACGCTCCACCTTCGTTTGAGCAGAGCGCGGCGGACTCGGTCGTACACGAGACATTCACTGCCCCCGGGGGCGAACATCCCCCAGAGTTTGCCCCCTATGATGCCTCCTACTTTGTCTCGGGAACCGGGAACGTCATTTCTCATGACCCTCACCTGAATGAAGACGGTCCGTCAAGTCGTAGTTCGGTTCCTCTGTTGTGCGCTGACGTTCCGCAAGGTGAAGCACTCTATCGCTTCTTACTCTCACAGGCGGTCGACCCTCCGCGAATGTTCCTGCATTGTCGGGGCTCACATGAGGAGACACATACCCGCTTTGTCCGCCCACAGCGCGGCGACGACTCGGACTGGAGGACAGAACAATACACAGAAAGGGTCGTCGACTTTGATTTCAAGATAGACATTGGCCAGCACATCGTTGGTGGTCCTACGCATTGGTCAGTGGGAGACAGCGTCCCTGCATATCGCGGCCGTATGTTCCGCGAGGTTGGTGTCGGCGGCGAGAAGCGCAGGACCCAGAGAGCGGAACTAAAGGCCGCACAGGCATGGGACGACGAGCGTGGCCGCAGAGGCTTTCCTCCGTGGATATGCAGCAACTATGCGTACAGAGAGGACCAGCCACACATTATGCACAACGACAGTGTCTTGGAATCGTCTTGGACGCTCCGCCAGTGGGCGGACGACTACTGCTCCAGCAGCAAGCTTTTCAAGGAATTTGAGTATCACAAAGTTCGTCTGACGCTTCCTGACCCGCTCCATCAGCTAATGTTCCGCAGGTCGTCTATGGTTGGAATTTCGACGCTCTCATAGCTGCCACACGTTCTGTCATAGTTTCCACTCACTTCAGAGGAGACATCCAGGTTTCATTTGAAACCTTGAACTCGGTGATCTCCGTTCGGTCCCACAATCGTCTGTCGCGCGCCCTCTCAAACGGATGGATCAAGTTCCTGCTGATCATCACCTTTGTATATCCCTTTCTGTGGCTCTTTCGACGTTTTCACCTTCGGGGGGGTGGGATATGGCGGGTGTGTGGAGGTGCGTATGCTCTCAAGCGTGTCGAGCGGATGTCGTCGGTCCCAGGACATGGTGGCGACGACAAAGGTATCTACAACCTGTCTCCGGACGTAAGACTCGTCCACGACACCGGATACGCGTCGGGATCTACTGGGCTCTCCGATGAGCGGACTACAGTGGTCGGTTTGAGAGAAGGAGTCTGGTTCAGACGGTGGGAGAGTGTCATCAGAAGGGCGGTGCTCAACCGGCTGCACAAATCCGACCCCCTTGTCTCGTGGGATGGTTCGTCCCTACCAATGTTGGATGGCTATTGATCGGGGTCCTCGACACAGCGAACAGCGTGCTGCCGAGTCACGATAGCCTGGTATAGATTCGTTTCCTCGAATTCCAAAGATGGACGTAGTACAGTGCCGAACAATTTATCGAATAAAACAGAGTCTCATGTACACCTCAACAACGAGCGCCAGCTTATGCCCAGAAGCCAACCGCTAGGTCAAAGTGTCATGGCGGACTCGTATTTAGACGCTTGAACACATTCGCCTCCGTCCAAACGGCCGAGGACCCTTTGTTTATGTCGTTAGGGATGCGTTCTAGTTCTGATTCCGAGTAGTCGTCGGCTTCGAGGAAAGCGAGCGCGGTTTCCAAAAACCATGCGTGTTTCTTGATGAAATGTACGACAACCGTTCCACCCACGCGCATATTCTCGTATCGCTTCACGCGACCTTCCCTATATCGCCAGGCATAACTTGTTTCAAACGCCATTCCTAACGAGAAGAAAGGTTAACCTCCACGTTGATACGACCGATTCCGATGACAGAACCTTCGCGCAGTTTGGACATGTCACTCCCTTCTACCAGCGCCTCCACACTTTCGAGTAATGTCATGTCTTGAATTGGCTGCTGGTAGCGTACTCCGAACGTCGACACACTCGAATGAGCCCACGAAGATGGCGTAGGATTACCACTCTGCGAACTCTGAGAGTCGTTTGACTTGTTCTTGAATTCCTCGATGTAAGATAGCACAGACTGCCTGACCCGCGCGACATGAGAAGGAAACAGAAAACCATGCGAATACCTAGAAGGAGGTGAGTGGAAAGGGACGGCGGGGTCGAATCTTGACATGGTGCCTACACGGTGCCCGCGCGGGGGTGATCATATATCCAACACCGCTCGCTTGCCCATCGGATCTGCGCGGCTCGCGGATGTAGAGACATCCACTTGGCAGTCTGTTTGTCTTCGGCGCCCTTTGTGAGACCTTTGACGGTGGTGTCCATCGAGACCCAAGTCACGAGACTCCAGCTCAAGCCATACAACTCGCCACCCATGAAGAGATCCTTGACGAGATAGCCCCAGTAAACTAGAGGATCCTGGACGTCATCGACTTCTCTGAGTGTCGTACTGACGCCTGGCTCTTGGGAGGGTAAACGGAAGGTGTGGGTCTCGGCCGTGACAGAGGCCATGTTGTCCGAAACACCGTATGGAGTGTGTCCCTTGGCGTGCAATTCCAACCTCATCCTGGACTCCAGTTCGGCTAGCATTACGAAGGCATCGTCGTCCACTTTAACAACAAAGTCTGGGCGTACCCAGGGCCTATGTTGACCCGAAGCATAGTCCTCCCAAGCGAGACGTGAATCGTGAGGAGCAAGGGGCGGTGCTGGCGACGATTGAACTGAATACGAGAACTGTGGTACCAGGGCCGAACCATTGACGTAGATGGGGGGCACCCATGCATTTTCAGCGGCCCAGCTAAAGTAGGCGTGTGACTTGCCCGAATTCATGTTTTCGGGACAAGGCAAAACGACGATGTCATTGTACACTGCGAGCTGGTGTCAATCCTAAGCACCGGAGGATGTATGCGCTCGAACGTGACTCACTCTCTATTTCGGTCTGTATGCGCCTTTCCCAACCTTTGCGAGGCTGGCCAAGGATAAATCGCACTATTGTTCGTGATGTTCCGAGACCGTCGTCACCTGGACCTGCACCGTGTCGGCTACGAGGGTGCGAAGCCCAAGTGGTTCTTATAAGCATCCTGCGCTCCAACGCAGAGTCCATGGAGAAAACACCCAGGAATATTCCTGCTGGTGGGATGGCGTCCAGGTCGTCTGGCGGAAACGTGGGGAGGGATGGTTCTGGGAGTGGATTCAAGTATGGATACGGGATGGGGGTGCGATAGCGCGGGGGACGAGAGGACGACGGGGGGATGGCACAGTATGCTTGCCAGGGCAACGGCTCCTTGTCAGGATTCAGGATATACATGAGCAGCAGTGTGAGTGAGATTGCAAAGACTGTGATTAGGAGAAGAGCGAAAATCTTGCAAGAGTGAGGATGCGAGCAGTGTGCAAGGCAGGGAAGGCGCTCACAATAGTTATCGGTTGTTGAGGAAACCACGGATGTCTGACGACTCTCCTGACGCCCTTCTTGAAGGTTCTCCACAACCTCCCCTCGCGTTTCCGCCGCCTGCGAGGATGATGCCACCACCTGCGGCTCCCGCCCCGGATGCCGGGATAGGCCCCGGCTGCTTCGAGGGACGAGGATGCTGGCCCACTGTCTGCATCTGAAAGTCGATGGGGTAGCAGCGGAAGCGGGGGTGTTGACGCTCGGGAGTGTGTCGAGGTTGTGTGCGAGGCAGCAGAATCAGAAGAAGAACGGTCTGCTTGCGTGGTATCTGGGTATGGAGTGTCTGTGTGTTCCGGCGGAGGGCGCATGTCTAGGGGGCCCCGGTGCGTCTCGTGCGGGTCTGAAGCGGGCAGGAACTCGTAGTACTCCCCGGGCTGCCGCGGTCTCGGGGGACCAAAGAGGCTTCGGTGCCCAGCCATGCTGCCTGCGCCTCGGATGCTGCAGAGGGTGTGACAGAAGAACGGGAGCGTGGATTTCTGCGCAACGGTCGCGACGAACGTGTGCTGTGCACGCCCGTCCACGCAAAGCACCACCACGCCACGTTCGGGCGGGCACATGCTCACTCCCCGGCCCCCGCAGCGAGCCGTCTGCCCGCTCTCCAGCGCTCAGCACCAGCCGGGAGTGGTGCAGCTGCGCACTCAGACAGCGCAGGGCACGTGACGTCTGTACTGGAACGTTCCCTCGCCTCCATCCTCTCCTCGTCCATGGCCACTCCCAGGTGAGGACGCTCGTCGCCGTCGTCTCGCCCGCTCAGCAGCCCGCGCCAGACACGAGTTCTACGAGACAGAGGAGAGACTCACTCTCTCCATATTCGACCGGGGTGCAGACCCAGATGCAGTGTCCGTGCAATTCCAGCCGCGCAAGGTGGATCCGACATGCTTCGTCCGACACGCGTCCTGCTGACGTGCGCCAGCTCGTGTACCAAAACGGGGACAAGATCCTGTCCCTTGAGCCTCTGAGAGGCCAGATCGACCCCATTCAGAGCGACTACTCGGTGGGCAAGGTCAAGGTCGAGGTCCGGATCACCAAAGCGGCCCCGGGAAGGTGGGGCAGTCTCATCGGCGACACTCCCGACCGTACGCCGTCTCTCTGCCTGTCATCGATTACAGCGCCGTAGTACTTGTCTCTCAGCCCTCGCAGAGTCTGTCGCACCGGCGCCGTCTCAAGTTCCGATCAGTCACAAGAGAAAGAACTGGGAGGGCATCACCACGAACATCCTCACCAACGACAAGGAAAAGACCGCGGAGGAGGATCCCAATGTCGGTGGCGATAGCACCGTCAACTCGTTTTTCCAAAAGATCTTTGCGGACGCAGACGAGGACACGAAACGCGCGATGGTGAAGAGTTTCCAGGAGAGCGGCGGAACGACGCTCAGCACGAACTGGGAGGAGGTCGGGAAGTCAAAGGTCGAGGTGAAGCCGCCCGCGGGGAGCCAATGGAAGCAATGGGGTTAGTTAGCGTGTACTGTACACTCGCCGCCCGTCCGCCAAGTCATCGAGCGCCCCCCATGTCGCAGCTCACCCTCGTCGTCGCCGCGACGACGAAGAACGGGATCGGTCGCGCTGGCACGATGCCATGGCACATCCCCAAGGATCTCGCCTACTTTGCCCGCGTCACGACGCACGCACCCGCCGACCGCGCCAACGTCGTGCTGATGGGCAGGAAAACCTGGGAGAGCATCCCACCCCACCTGAGACCGCTCAAGAAGCGCCTCAACGTCGTCCTCAGCCGAAACAAGGACTATGACCTGTGCGCCGACCCCGTCTCCCTGGCCCCATCAGCTGACAACCAGACACCAGCGTCCCCCACGACACAGCGCCACCTCCCCATCTGTGCTCAGACCTGCGAGATGTCGTGCGCACATTTGGGTCTCGAGACACCGTTCACCGTCTGTTCGTCATAGGAGGCACCTCACTCTATCGAGAAGCACTGGGGTCCAACTCGCTCCGGGCGGATCGCATCCTCATAACACGTCTTTATAACCCCGAATTCGAGTGCGACGTCTTCTTTCCCAATGTTCTGCATGGAACAGAGTGGACAAGAACATCTCACGAAGAATTGTGCGCGTGGGTTGGCTTCGAGGTTCCGGCGGGGGTCCAGACAGAAAACAGCGTCGAGTTCGAGTTTCAGATGTGGGTTCGATCCGTACAGAGGGCCGCTGGCGAGCCAAGTCCCATCTAACCATTGTCGTGTCCAAAGATACACAACAGAGTTTTATGCTGCCACTGAGCCGGCAAACCACTCGAGCCGCTACCCTTGCCGCTTCACGGGGGTCAGCAATGCAAACGCGGGGGTGACGCGCACGGCGCACCTGCTTGTGCTTTGGGTCCTTTGAGCAGATAACATACACCCTCCCTTTGCGGACGACGATGCTGCAGCCGTCGCACATCACCTTGACCGACGACCTGACCTTCATTCCCCTCGTCAGCGCTCGGGTACGGAGCGCAGCAGGGACCGTGGCATGGTGCGAATGGGTGATAGTTGCAGCGCGAAGCCGCACGAGAAGCGGGCGGGTCGAGGCAAGCAGAGCTCTCAGCATGACCGCAGAGGCAAGGATACTTCCGTCACGTGCCTCAGCCGACGGTCCGCTGCCTTCGTCACTCGCACATCAGATGGAGTCGCGCGTGCGCCCGGGCCAGAGCGCGCCGCACCACACATCGAGCACCGCTGCGTTCGTCCTGTTTGCCGTCGTTCTCGTCGCATTCGTCGCAGAGTCTCAAACAGCCCAGGTCGGTGATCCGGTTTCCTGTCGCACCCAATCGTCTCATCTCTGCGCAGTACCTACAAACCACGCTAGGATACCAGCAGCCCTATTTCATATTGTAAGCCCGCACACTTGTGGATGATGTACTTGATCGACGCCCCGCTCCAGCTATGTCGTCCATTCGTGCTTCCTGCTACCCTTTCCGATCCATTTGGTCTATCTGCTGCTCAAGACCGAGCATAGACTCCGTCCCTTGTTGGCCGGCCTCAACTTTGCTCTAACAGCGCAGGTAACTGCTTGCATCCCGGCCTCCTCCTCCGTCGCCCGTCTCTCCGTGGTGAAATTGGCTGCTATAATCACCTCCATTACCTTGTTCTATAACCTGCCTGGCCTGTTGTGGTTTATCGCAGTTCCCCTCACTTCGTACGGTCCGCCTCACTGGTCATCTTTTGTTCGCTAACGCTTCGTCAGGGTCACAGACGTTACAGCGATTTGGAATGCAAATGCATTCTTCGCCTATCTCTTCAGTGTCCTGTTACTCGGGGTGAAATGGGGTGCCCTCCGTTTCCTTGCAGTAGCAATCGCCACCTTGGGCGTCCTCACCGTCGTCTATGGTGGGACCACCGTTGTATCACCGCACTCGCAGTTGGTCGAGGCCAGTCTGTCGAGTACGCCCGCACCTTTCCTCGGTGACATGCTGACCCTGGTCGCATCTCTGCTCTACGGTCTTTACCAAGTTCTCTACAAGAGATACATCGCGTTGCCATCCGATTCGGAATTGCATGCCATGTCTGGCAATTATCGCCAACTATCAGACTGTGTGGACAACACCGTGGATGAGGATCCTGCCATTATTCCTCTTGCGGATGATATCCTACGCCCCCCGCCGTTTGGCCTACATGCCAACTTGATCACAGCGGCCATCGGCGTCTGTACCCTGCTCGTCTTTTGGATCCCAATACCCCTTCTACACAACTACCGCGTCGAGACCTTTCGGCTACCACCAGACGCGAGTACGGTGGTTGGGATCGCATGCATAGCAGCATCAGGCGTCGTCTTCAACGCTGGGACCATGGTAGGTCGCATTCTTGGTGTACCCGTCCAGAATCTTAGATCTCAGGGACGGACGGCTTGACAGGTACTACTCGGAATTTGGGGGCCCGTTGTGACGTCGGTTGGGAGTCTACTTACCATAGTCTTGACACTCATCTCCGATTTGAGATTCGGTACGGTCGCACTCACGTTTTGGGGTCTACTCGGAGCTGCCATGATCCTGTGTGCATTCGGCATTCTAATTTATGACATGTCCTGGTCCAACGTAGTGGACGAACACTTGTCCTCGCCGTAACGCTATCTTTCAAGTAGTGCCCAACGGTAGCAATTTCATTATCACACAAGCCGGAAAGAAAATATCCGATGAGTTAAATAACAAGCCCGAAAGTAAAGCTGACAGACTAGTGAATTCAATGTACCAGAAGGCGACGAGAATAGAGGGTAAGGCTCCGCGTGGTGCGGGTACGTGAAAGTAACGAGAAATGAGTGTAGATGGGATTGCAGGTAGGTTACAAACTTGTGCCTTCAGAGAAACGAGTGTACCAAAACTAGGATCGGGGGAACAGGGGATATCAGTTATGAGAGCAGATAGGGTAACGGACATAGAGGCACAAATAGAGGGAACGGGTGGGTACCCAATATGCACATGGAAAAGAGACGGCCAAAATAAGATACGGACCCGCCATGACATCGTTGTCTGAGGCTTGAGCACCTCAGGTCAAAACATTGTCACGGAGTCGTCGCCATCAGACTGCCGAAAAATTTTCAGGCCGGTAGCACACTTCGTTATCATACGTGGCTCACCTCTTGCGTTTGGCCTTGGTCATCTCTTTCCGTAATGCAGGACCGTCTAGTGGCTTGAGCAGCTCGAACGCACAAAGCAAATCTTCGGACACGCTGTAACGAGGAACGTGAGATTGGTGGGCCACCGCGAAGAAAAGGTGGCAAAGCACACCTCATGCAGGCACCATAATTGTCAAATTCTGACGTCGATGGATGAGCCATGTCCCTTGAAAGAATTTGAAAAAATCAACGGACCTCCACAGTAGTTTGGCGCACTAAACACGGTGACCAGTGTTCGATCGTTCCAGAACTCGTAACCGTCCTCTACTACCATGTGCGCCCGACAGATCAAATCCATGTCGTATCGCACCAAGAAGTCGTTAATCACCGCCTTCCCAAAACAATAGCTAACACCGCGCTCATTGTCTTCCCAGTCTAGTGCGGTATCCGACGGATCCGACCATAATAAATCATTGAGTAGACCATAGTCAGGAACGTCTGTGGGTCGCTGTATACGCTTGATATCATCCATCGAATGGAGTGAGGGCGAGAGGCCAC
Source organism: Boletellus deceptivus (assembly GCA_038090195.1). Lineage (NCBI taxonomy): Eukaryota > Fungi > Basidiomycota > Agaricomycetes > Boletales > Boletaceae > Boletellus > Boletellus deceptivus. The sequence goes on from JBBPMG010000016.1 coordinate 40,266, forward strand.
CATGAACGCAGAATATTTTCGAAGCGACGATAGCTGCAATGGGCAGACAGTTGAAGACATCTATGAATGTTCTCCACGTTTTGATGTTACATCTTCGCTTGCATTCGTCATAAAAGCCATATACTGTAATAGAATGAGCACTCTAAGCAGTCTGCCCACTAAAGACAAACCTCGGGTGACATTCGCGCATTCGTGATTCCCCCGCAAGAGGAAGAAGTTCTCTGGATACTTTATCTTGTAGCACAGTAAGAGGAGAATGGTCTCTAGACTCTGCTTGCCCCGATCTACATAGTCACCAAGGAAAAGATAATTCGCCGAGGGCGGAAACCCACACATCTCAAACAACCGAATGAGGTCAGAATATTGCCCATGAACATCACCGACGATTTTGACGGGGGGAGACAACTCGATGAGCGTGGGTTGACTGAGGAAAACCTCCCTGGCCGCCTGACATATTGCAGCAATCTCCGTGTTTTTGAGACAGAGAGACTTGCTAACTTTGCCAGTGTAGCCGACATCGAGGAGACGTTGTATCATGTCGTCAATATCGAATTGTTTGAGCTTTTCTTTTCCGCCATTTCCGGCGGAACCGAGAGTGTCGTTCAGCGGGAGGCTACTTCCTGTCGACCCTGGTGTGAAGGAGGGAGGCATGGTCGATGTTGAAAGTATGGTCTGAGTGATTGGAATGTCGAGAGGGGCGGGGGATGGTTTTGTAGATGGTGCTGAAATGGTTGGCGTGGGGGAGAGCAAGGAAGACGAAGAAAGGTTGTTGGGGGAAGGTACAAGGGTGGAAGAAGTGACAGTCGAGGAGGTCGACGGCTGGGCAGACGGACCAACCGGGGTGGTGCCGCGTTCATGGGTGTCTACGGATGCAGCAGCACTGCGAACAGCATCATATTCGTGAGCGGCACTCTGTGGAGGGATTGAACGGAGGGTTGCGCGAGGGGAGTTGGAACTGCCATGATCTTCGAACGGGCCATCTTGAGACGGATCTTGGTCCTTCTCCTTGGTGGACCGTCTGGACTTTTTGGACTGTTGTTGGCCCATCTGGAGGGCCCTGGAGGGGGGAGCAGACGAGGCAGGCTCTGTCTGGGAAGACTGTTGCCGCGACCTGGATAGCTTGGAGGTGAGCGCGGAGAGGAGGGAGGGCGCCAGCTTTGGAGACGTGACTGTCGATCACCGAGACGGTGGGGTGGTTGGGTGATGTCTGTCTACCCTTGTTTGTTCGCTTGTTTGCCACATACGTTGCGCGTGCCAACGATCCATTTGAGCGCATACACGCAGACCTATACAACATGTGTATCGTACGCCACGCCCCCGCTCAAAACTTGCCAAACGCCTTGGCGGTCGCCTTGTTCTTCGTCACCCGCAGCACGTTAAATCGCACAGTCTTTGACAGCGGCCGACATTGTCCTGATCCCCATCAGCATACGCGTGTTGCCCCGCCCGTCTCCACTTACCAACGGTCACCGTGTCGCCAATTTCCACACGGAACGCAGGCGATACGTGCGCGGCCAGATTCTTGTGTCTCTTCTCATATCGGTCTGTCGGACACATGTCAGGACACACTCCTGTTTTGCGATGTCCTCGACGCACTGTATTTGGGGATATAGTGGAGATAATCCCGGCGGATAATGATTGTCCGCGTCATTTTCGTGGAGACAACTTTGCCAGTCAGGATTCGCCCGCGAATGGAGATGTCGCCAGTAAACGGGCATTTCTTGTCTATGTATACATGTGTGGTCGTGGACGAAAGGATCAAGAACGAACATACCGATGTAGGTGCCGTGAATTGCTTCTGGTGGTGTTTTAAACCCTAGCCCAACATCTTTGTACCATCGCTTGTCTTTTGTCGAGACCTTCTTGCCGCCTTGGGGAGGGTGTGAGTGTCCACAGTCGAGAAACAATCATCAGCCGTACCTCGAACCTTGGTATTCTGGAAAAGGTGTTGCTTCTGGTAAGCCTTCTCGATCTGCGGAAGGTAATGAATGGCCCGTATACGACGATGTCTCTGGGTACGCACTTGTTCGGCCATTGCGAGCCTTTGTGTTCTCGAGGACGACGGCCGCTTACGTTGGTGGCTTGCTGGCGCTCGACTTGCTTTGCGTGGCGAGTTGAAGCCACAACTATACAAAATCCCGGGATTTGCCGGGAGGTACAGCTTTTATCGATCTGGCCGGATGCGGAAAATGAAAAGTCGCGCCTCGGTATCGGCCGGGAAAGGACCCCGGATGTGCATGAGTGTATGTTGTAAACCCTTCCCGGTTGCTTCCGAGGCGCACTGATAAGTTACGATAACCGGCGAAACGAACATGCTGTGCCGTTTGTCACGTTTGTCCGTGAAAGCTGTAATCAACATCGTCAGCTGATGATTAACAAACCCTCCGAGATTGGAGCTCGCAAATGTTAGTATCCCCGCGCATGACAAGCAGGTCCACGACTTTGGTACTTCCTTCTCCTTAGGTATTTAGTTTACACGCCGAAGTCACGCACCATCGTCACTCTAGTGTCACATGTAGCTGAGTTTCCGCTACTTCGCCTTTGCAGCCCGAACGGTCGAGGCCACGCAGGGAGCTACAGGCCGACTTCCGATCCAACGTACGAGGTACGGACGGTTGGTACAACACCGTTGCGGCGTTACTACAGTTGCCAACCCCAGAATGCATGTGTGGGATGCTAGTATTGTGGTTTCGATCTTGATCACTCTCAGGTTTCTTATACGACTCTGAACGTTGAACGACCGCAAGCTGGCGACTCATCGATCGGAGCACGAGGCGGATATCCAGAGACAGATTCTAACACCAGCGGAAGAACAAGTCCTTGCTGAGTGATGTCAAGCATTGTCCTCCGCTGCAAACCCAGTACATCCGTTGCAGCTTCGGGCTCAAACCAAGGATCTGACTGGCCGGTTACCGTCGAAAAACTGGGTTGGTCGATTTCTTCGACGAGACCCATCACTTGTTGCCCGACCCCGAAATCTTGATCCGAAGCGTGCATTATTAGAACCATAATCGGACAACGGTTGGCGAGTTCCTTGACACGCTGAAGCTACTTGACAAGGTTCCACTTTAACACCGTTGGAATACGAATGAGAAGGGTAACCAGACGGGAGGGAGGTGTAACAATGGGATGAAATGTGTTTACGCGGACACGGATTCCAATCGCTCAGCAGTTTAGATCAATCTCGCGTGTGACCAGGTGTGACTGCCGAAGTCGTGGACTGTCGAAGTTGTGGGTAATATGAACTACGTTGGTGGGCGGAGTGAGTCATAGTCGCGCTGAGAGAATCCACTCGTGGACGAGCAGGTCCCGCGCGAGGGCAGAACGCCGCTGCAGCGCATCATTGGTGTTCGACGACGCGACTCGGAATCGGATGCTGCTCGTCGCGCGCCTCCGTGTGGCACACAATTTCATGTACAGGCAGCAAACACTGCGTACGTCCCTCATCGCCCGTGACCACAATCGTCCAGACAGTATCAAACAGGAAAGTTCTTCGAGATGCCAAAAAATGTCAAACCTTCACCCCAGCAGTCCAGTCTCACCGAGATGTGGGCAAGAGGGAAGCGCAAGGTGGACCAGTCGCCACCTGCTGTCTTGACCTCGGCCCACGGCGAAGAGAAGAATGTGGCGGAACGCGGCCCGCCTTCCAATTCGCCCGGTGGGTGAATGCGGTCCATTCTCTCCCTTTCTATTCAATGTGTATTCCTCAGCTCAAGCTCAGAGTAGCCGTTCACCGTCGCCCAAACGTACAATCCCCGTTCAGTGTCCTCAAGGCGTGCAGCACTGAGACGCTTATTGCACAGATCATGCCAAGAAGAGACGTGTCGTCGACTCGGGTGAGGACACGGTCTCGGAGCCGCCCAGGAAGGGTGTAGCTATCCCTTCACAGAAATCTACGTCACGGACAGCAGTTCCCTCGATGGGCCGCTCAGCTCCTTCGGCCTCCCCCGCCTCTGGGAGAAAAGGTACAACCACAGAACCGTCTACTGCTCTAGTGGAGGACGAGGAACTTTCCTCTAGCGCAGGAGAGGGGGAGGACGAAGCGGCTGGCGGGGATGGATCACACTCTGGGGATGAGGCGACCCAAAGGTAAGCCTCCCCAAGACTTCCTGTCAGACTGACATATCACTATTCGTTAGCGCGGAAGATGCACTCTCGAGGACCGGTGAAGTCGACATCGAGGGTGGTTGGGAAGTAGGGGCACCGTGCGTGGCTGTTCCGTATAGTGCGTGAAGGCTCTAATGGACACCCTAGGGTACCTTATGCCGCTCTCACCAAGGCTTTCATGCTAATCGAGGCGACCACGAAGCGATTGGAAAAAACGTCATTGCTCACAAGCTTCTTTCTACTCGTGATGCGACGTCGCGCCAAAGGAGATACCCACTCTCTTCTGCAAGCTGTCTACCTGTGTATAAACAAGGTACGGGGTGATCCAATAACGATATTCTGGCGGTTTTTTTTTACTCTGTGAAGCTGAGTCCAGATTACGTTGGAGTGGAACTGGGAATAGGGGAGAGCCTCCTTATCAAAGCCATCAGCGAGTCTACGGGTCGGAGCTTGGCGGTGGTCAAGGCGGATCTCAAGAAAGAGGGTGACCTCGGCTTGGTCGCGTCGGCAAGCATACAGTATTTGGACCTAGCACGTTGATGATGAGACCAGTCTCCTAGAACTCCAAAGCTAGCCAAAAGACGCTGTTCAAACTCAAATCCCTCACAGTACCCTTTGTGTTCACAAGTCTGAAAGACATTGCGCTCTCCTCTGGCCATTCGGTGGGTTGCAGTGCGGAACAGTCTCCCCCGTCGGTCTGACCATATAATAGTCGCAAACGAAGAAAGTATCTATCATCACCAAATTATTAGCGGCATGTCAAGATAGCGAAGCAAAATATATAATTCGCAGTCTGGAAGGCAAACTCCGGATAGGAAATGCCGAGCGAACTGTGCTCGTTGCATTGGCGCATGCGGCTGTTCTAGCTGAAAATGAGGAGTGTGAGGCGCACCTGATATCCACTGTTTCAACAAGTTTACATCCATCGCAGCCGAGAAGAAATTCGGTAAAGACAAGCTCACAAGCCGTCTGGAAGAGGCGGCAAGTATCATGAAGTCTGTATTCAGGTGCGCTCTTCCCTGCTGTGGTGGGTATCCGCTTACCGCCTGCTAGTGAACTTCCCAGCTATGATCTCGTCGTCCCTGCGCTCCTTACCCATGGCATTGACAACCTGCGTTCCACGTGCAAGCTCACACCTGGTATACCCCTCAAGCCTATGCTTGCCAAGCCCACGAAGGCTATTGGCGAAGTCCTCGACCGCTTCGAGAACAAGCGGTTCACATGTGAATACAAGTACGACGGCGAGCGCGCACAGGTTCATAAGCTTGATGATGGTGCTGTTGGGGTGTTCAGCAGAAATTCTGAGGATATGAGTAAAAAGTATCCTGACCTTGTTGAGCAGCTACCACAAGTGGGTATGTTTTCTTTGATACATGTTCGCTTATTCCTGGCCCCGACGTAGTGTATCAAGCCGGGGACGAATACGTTCGTTTTTGACGCAGAGGCTGTCGCAATAGACAAGGTGACAGGAAGACTTATGCCATTCCAAGAGCTCAGTAGGCGCAAGCGCAAAGATGTAAAAGTCGAAGATATTCAAGTTCGAGTTTGCCTCTTTGCCTTTGATCTTCTTTACTTGAATGGAGAGGTATGCTCGGACGAGTTTCCCGGGGCAGCAATGAACTGACAGCATTCGAGACACTACTGCAAAGGCCACTTGTCGAGCGCAGAGAGCTATTGCGGCAACATTTTCAAGTTGTTCCCGGAGAGTTCGACTTTGCCAAGTCATCAGACGGCGAGACCACCGAGGAGATTCAAGCTTTCCTTGAAGAGAGTGTCAAGGATAGCTGTGAGGGACTGATGCTGAAGATGCTCGATAGTGATGAAAGCCACTACGAGCCAAGTCGACGAAGCGTAAACTGGTTGAAGGTAAACCAACAAGCTTGATAGCACCGTGCGTGCGTTTATTGTCTTGTGTAGCTCAAGAAAGACTACCTCTCTGGCATCGGGGACTCACTCGACCTAGTTGTCGTTGGCGGATACTACGGAAAAGGCAAGCGCACGAACGTCTACGGCGCCTTTTTGCTAGCATGTTTCGACGCGGATGCCGAAGAATACCAGACTGTCTGCAAAATCGGAACGGGATTCAGCGAGGAGGTGTTGCAAACCCATTGGAGTACGCTTCGAGCACTCGAGATGGAAAATCCTCGGGGAGACATCAAGGTTGGCGGTGCTAAGCCTGACGTATGGTTTGAGCCCAAGGTGCTCTGGGAGGTTCTCGCGGCAGACCTGAGCCTGAGTCCGGTATACACTGCTGCGCAGGGACTGGTGGGTGCATTCAACCGATGTTTATCGCATTGATGAGAAGACGATGACAATCTAGGTAGAGCAACGTGGGATTTCACTGCGCTTTCCGCGGTTCATCAGAGTGAGGGAGGATAAGTCAGCCGATGATGCGACTGGGCCCGAACAGGTGACGATGTGCGTTCGATGATGTACTTTCGCTGAATCGGAGGCAGATTGCAGAGATGTATGAACGTCAAGCATTAGCACATCGAAAGAGCAAGAATGGAAGGGGAGAAGGAGATGATGGATTTTGGTGACACGACACATCTAGAGCATGTACGGATTGTACTAGGCAGGCTTTTCGGGGTTAACCCAAGTAACCAGGACGAACGAAAGAACGCAGCGCACGCTGCCACGAGCGCGGAAGCTACTTCGCATCGGACTTTGAGGGATCCTGAGAGCCCGGAGTAGCGGGGCCCTTGGGTTCTGGTCCAGTCAAGCCGTATTTCCTTTCGCGACCGCCATAGTACCAATAGTTGACAAACCGCGCGCCCTGGGTAGACTGAGCGAGGACGTTGGTAGTGTGACACAGGAATAAGAGGTAGTTGCGAGGCTGCACCCGCCAGGCTGGGATGGGAATGAGCGACAGCACGACGGGGACGGAGAGAAGGCTGACCAAACCGGGTGAAGACCATGCTGGGGAAGAGGTGTCAGTCCGGAAGGCGGAGTCTGCGGAGAGGCGAGACGGACGAATAGACGGCAAGAGTGGCAGTCATGGTGCCGGATATTACTTCCTCATCCTTGCTCAAGTCAGCGATGGCAGCCAAGGGAAGGCCAAAGTTGGCAGCCTGGAAGACGGTATGTAGTGCGGCACACACGGAGGGAGACAGAGGGACTGACTGGACCCCAGAAGTGGGTGCCTTGAAGAGCGGTGAGCAGGCAGAACGAGGCGGGAGGAGGGGGACGGACTGAAAAAGTACTCGCGGGCAGCGGGGGACCTGATCCAGGTGAAGAAGGTGGAAGCCATGGAGGAGGCGGAGGAGGCGGAGGAGGCGGAAGAGGAGGAGGGATGAGGAACAAGACGTCACGTGCGAGAATGGGGACCACCATCTTGGCTGGACACGTTGGGTCGACGGCCAGCCATGCTGCACCTCGCTCTCTCCTGCGATGCACAACGCGTTCTCCCCGTCCCATAATCCCGCGTATCCCTACTACGGCCAGTCCTACCACACCTACGTCCCCGCAGGATACCCCCACCCGCTCCCCCGCACCACGCACAGCACGCCATCCGAGCCGTGGCAGAGGGAGAAGATCGCCTTTCCCCAGCCAGGCCCCCCGCGCCAATCGCCCCCCTCGAGGGATGGCCCGTTCGTACCCCCAAACCCGGACGCCCCCGACGCCGGCCACACCCCCAAGCCCCGCTCCAAGCGACCATCAGCCAGGGCCAAGCACGGCGCTGAGAAGCCACCCCTCAAGCCCGCACTCAAGAGGAACGGGGTCAAGCGCTCAGAATCTGTTTCGGCCGTCCCCCTCGAGCGCACGAGGACCAGCTCGAGTGCCCGCCAGCGTCTGGCGCCGACGACGCGCCCCCGCCCAAACTCCAACCCGACCTTTCTGCCGGGTAATTACTTTCTCTGTCTGTGCGTCTCGGCCTGCCTCACGCCCCCGATGCCGTCACTCCGACAGACCACATGTTTGTCTCCTTTCACGGCACGAACGAGCTCCGGCTTGGTAACGTGGCCTACCAGGACATCCTCGACGAGATCAAGGAGCACATCATTCCGATGTGGCCCCATGGTGTCTCCGCCCAGATGACCTCGCCCCACGCCTGGCGCGTCTCCTTTTCCAGGAGTCCCTGGAGCACATCCGGCCCCGACGCTCTCATGTGAGCAGTCCCCCTGCCACTATCCTCGTTGTACTCATCTTCTTCCAGCGTGAAGCGAATGATCTCCGAGTTGTTCGCCTGTCTCTGCCGTCGCGTTCGTTTCCTCCCGTTGCAGCGCATTGCAGCCACTCTAAACATGGACTTTGAATCAGGGATATCAATACCTCACTTCTTTACACACGGGCTATGCCGTATGCCCATTCCGTTACCGTCAGCTCTCTGACTGATCATGTGGTCCAGCACCCACAGCTTGTATTCCGAGACACGGCAGAAGACGCAGACTCTGACTTCTTTGTCGCATTCATGTCTCGATCGGGCCACAAAATGAACCTTGTCCGCCCTCCCCGCCGTGTCGGCGAGCAGCTTGGTCCCCGTCTGCGCAGTGCTTGGCCGTACAAGATAGCTGCACAAAGCGCGAGTGTCGACGAGATCTACAGCGTCGAACTCAAGCGCAACGCCTTTGGAGGTCGCGTGTATTCCATTGGCTCTCCCTCGGGCATCTCTCATTGTTTCTCCCAACAGCACCCGAGCTGGACAGGGATGTCTTTGCTTCTCACACGTTGCAGGAGATAAGCCTACTTGGCTACAAACTCGAAGCCACGGTTACCCTCCCCGGCTCCGGGCTTTTGGGATTCGGCGGAAAGCAAGAAATATGGGTTTTCCGCGGTGTTCGAACCCGTCACAGATCAGATTCGCGCAGCGCATCCGGCCGAACCTGAGACATCTAGATCTAAATTCCATTTGTACAGGTATCAAGAATCGGGGTGCTGTAGGCTTTACGACCATCATGCCAGACTGTACGATTACATACTTGCTTTATCAGTTCGTTAGACCAGTCATCTCCTTTACTCCAAGTGTGTTTAAAACTCCAGCGGTAAACGAGCTCGCCGCAGGCCATGGAAGCAGGCTGCCCGAGTTGTGCCAAGGGTCCGCCTGCTCAACGTGGCTGATGATGTCTGAGAACAAGATAGCTCGTGTTGACCTGCCCATATCAAAAGATCACCCACTCTTGGAAAATAGCCCAGCTTTGCCGATTACGCTTGGGTACTGCAATGAAAAACCTGGAGCCACAACACAAAGAGGAATAGCTGCACAGAAGATCACGCAGGCGGTTCGCATCGAGATATTATTGATGTGCCAAGGGTAAGGACCGGGTGCGATGGCAATCCGCCTGAAGCAGCCTACACAGGTACGCTTGGCTCGTTCGAGGTGACGTTCATGTGAGTTCCCCCAAGCCCAACCGGCTGTCGTGACTAGAGCGATGCACGATGCCAATGCTCTGGATCATACCGTACACCCGCTGTCTCCTCGACGAACATGGGAAGCCATCCGTGGTCGCCGGCCACTAACTGCAGAGAGGCGAAAGGCGAACTTGGTCTGGTTTCCTCGCGAGGTCCTACGACTTAACGAGTTGGAGGGCGTGACATGCAAGCGATGGAGCAGCTCTTGTTTCGATGGAGTGATACTGCGCATGCGACCGCTGTATATCATCGCCGATGCCCAGTTCTACTGATAGAAAGGTGGATCCCCACAAGGTTTCAACCAAGGTGCGACTTGCTGATAAAAGACAGAGCGGCGCCAAATGATAGGATACGGATATTGTGCCCCACGAGAGTAGGTTCGACAGCCTGGGGCTCTGCGATATGAAGGCAGCAACGAGCGTGGATTGCCGGCCATGTGGTAACGCCAGGTGCACAGGGCTCGACACGCGCACTGTTGTAGAACATCCTTAGTTTATGGACAGCGGTTTCAGCTCGGGAATCGGCGACTCGGACCTTCTAGAGACAACATTTGGACCGGATACTGCGGAGGTGTGCATCTATAGTTACTAGTACATGTGTTGGCAGGTAGGTTGTTCTCTCAGGTCATTCTGATGACTCGCGAGCCGTCGGCCACTGGCACATCAACCAGGCTCTTTGCGTCTACAAGTCCGTTTTTCCCCCTCCGGCGAAGCAGCTCATCCCACCAACCGAATAGGAAATCGCGGGCGATGAGCTTGAACCATGGTGTGAAAGAGTTGGCTGTGTCGTCGCAACAGCCAGTGGTCATTGATCCTGTCTTCTCGGTAGGTAAAGCGAGCAACGTACAGGTATCGTCAAACATGCTCTGCAGTTCCGCCTTGTCCACCCATTTGTAATCACGAATCTCATTCGGGTTTGGAGTTACCGTGACATCTGCGGTCACGAATAGGATGTAGTCAACTGCATGAAGATACCGTCAGAGGGGGTTCGGTTATAGTTGGCAAAGGCTTCTTCACCTTCATGTTCTCCCCACAGTCCATCCGATGGCGCAAGGTAGTGTATTCTGGTAAGGTACCGGAAATGATCCGGGGGGGTTTCGCTGCGCGGAATCCCAAGCTCGTGTTCTAGTTTCCGCGATGCAGCGATCCGCACGCCAAGCTGGTCCTGCTCCTTCTTTTCATCCTCAAAGTCATCCAGCGGGTGAGAACAACAGGTGTTTGTCCACAAGTCAGGGAATGTGATCTTCTCACTCGCGCGCTGCTGAAGCAACAGTCTTCCGTCCGATGGGCGGAAGACGAACGCAGAGAAGGCGCGATGGAGTAAACCTCTGTTAATGTTTTCCATCAAGTGACCTGGAGTGAGACCGTCATGACACGGCAGGCAGTGAGATCAATGGCATTGCGTACACGTCTTCTTGTCGGCGGCACCGATGGCATTGTCCTGTTCGTCAACGAGGATGCACCGTTCATCCATCAAACGCGACTGTTCGGGATCATAGTTGTTCAGATCGATGGTAGCAAGCACATCCCGTGCAGCGCGAACAGCGGGGGACTCGGAGGGCATGATTGGTGTCGAAGGGAAAGGTCGCTGTCGCTTCGACTTTATGGCTCACAGCTCTGTTGCGGGCAACAGGTCGATATCGGGCATGTCGACCGATCCTTCACACAAGCCATGGGTTTACATAATTCAGATTGCCCGGCCGAGTTTCGGATTGGTGACAAGAAAAAGCATCTGCACTACGTTACCTGCCGGTGTGTGATGCAGATGTCAATCCGTCCGTACGGCTCCTCTTGACGCACCCGTAGGAGGTCTTTAGTTGCAAGGACTAGAGAAAATAACCCATTAGTCAATTGCCCAGGTACATAACCAGCCTTGCAACTACCGAGGCAATGGTACAATGCGGCAGCCGCGACGCGTCCTGTGCTAGTCGCCTTCGGGACGACGTCGTCGAACAAGAGATATTGCGAATTCCGAAGCGACTTATACTGCATTTTTGCATACCTAGCACACGAGTCAGCATCGCACATCCCGTAGGTGCCACGGCGCTAACACGGACTCTAGGAAGTTGTGCGAGTTTTTCTCGAGAGCTACACGGTCCGCCTCAGGCTGTTGCAGCTCGGGCTCGAAGACGTGATTGTCTCCAGGAACTGCAGGAAAATTCAGTGAGCCTTGGCGAGGTTGTTTAACTCATGATGTACCATCAAATACGAAATCATCATCACTTTGGATCACGGGCAAAATTACCGCCGGTGATCCTACACCAATCGGAAGATTCCCGAGGAGGCTGGGTAAGGAGCTACCCCTTCGGCTGGCGGAACTTCCTCGGAGCGCGGCATCCGCGTGCTCAACGCTTATTCGATCGTGTTGTGCTCCGCCTTCGTGGACAGAAATGGAGGTGTTACTGCCTGCCATATCCCACGGGAATACAGCGCTACGTTGAGAGTGAAAGTTATCTGATACCAAGATGGTGCCTAAATCATCTTCCGGTGCAAGCAGTGGGCGGGAGGCACGGCGGGCTTGTCCAGGTTCCTGACAAAAGGTCACTACACGCGATCACAAGCGGAAATGTCGAGACCACCTCTGAGGAGCGCAGATTTTTCGCATTGGGGCTATAGTCATCGATATCCCCCGGATTCACTGTAGCAACACAAAATTAGCAGAAAACGAATGAGGATTCTGAGTGCGCCAGACCGTCTACGTTGTAATCGAAACCAGGCATATCCATCGATGCGAAAGCTAGCTCTTCAGCGTGCCAGTTCTCAGTGGTCAACATACATGTGTCTTCAATTTCTCCCGTGTGCGGTTGTAGCGAAGAGGTAGACACTCTCCGGCGCTTTTGACGGGGGCTATCGTCTTCTGAGCAATTAGAGCCGTATACGCAGCATTCATGGGACACGCTACCAAGATGTTGTGGTTCCACGAAAAGGCCAGACCGGGCCTCAACGTGCGCCCTGAAGTTCCCAACCCAGAACTCAACTAATTCTTTGGCATGCACTAGTGGAGTTCAGCTTCACTTGCAGACCCCCCTGCGGACGCCTCACCACCACCAGGAGCATCCCATAGTAAAGTATGAATCAGATCACCCTGCCGTTTTTCGAATCTCTTTATTTTCCACTCGCATCGAATGGCGTTTTGCCTGCCCGAATAATGCATGCGGGTGGCCTCCAAAATAGGTGAGATTTGTAGGATAAGCGCATCAATTTGCTGATGCTCACCTTGAGTTCTTCATCTGTTAGCTCAGTCCTGACATCTAGGATAGCTCTTGTTCGCTTGGTCTTCCTTAATGTGACTGCGTTTTCATTCAGCTGGATTAGTCCTACGTACGGATGCTGTACAGCAGGCTCGGTGGGTGGAGAGTGTGAAGCGTGGACGGCGGTCTGCAAATCAACTGACTTTGCGCCAGAAGGATAGGATGAAAGAGGTTGTTCGACTCCGATGAATGAGCCGTACGAGCCGAATGCAAACAACGTAACACATACCTGGTTCGACATGGTAATCTTGGTTCAGGCTAGTTAGGTTACACGGCCGAGGACTTTGTACAATCTGGGTAGGCCCATCAAGTCCCGTTGCCACACCATCCAGATCCCCTATATCAAAGTTCATATCAAAGGGTTCTTGAGCCTGAACAACATTCCTTCCTGGGGTTAGTCTGAGCCGAAAGCCATGAAGAGTGGGTTACTCTGCAGCTTTCTCCTCGGTAGGGTTGGGCCCCCAGCCCTCTCCCAGCTCTCGGACAAGATCGTCCCCGACCCCTTCCTCGATGTCTAGCCCGTCAAATGTGTCGTCGTACCTAAAGCTCCCGATTTGAGAAGACGAAACATTCGCCATTCCGCTTCCTCCAAAAGATGCGTCAAACGAGTTCACAAGTAGAAAATCGTGGTTATCGGGCAGGGTACATGCATTTGCACGAAGAAGTTCAGCATTTGCAGGCGGGATGCATAACGCCGTAGCTTTTCTTTTCGTTCTCGCCGTGGGGTGATACTCGTCGCTCGAGCCGTCCTCGACGCCCGTCTTGTCTACTATCATGAGGGTTCAAGGAGAAGAACGGTATATCTGACATGCAAGATGTACCTCCAGAATTTATGTATTCATTCCAATCCTGACGGAGCAGCTAGAGTGTTTGCATGCAGAGTCCAGGAATGCACTTACTGTGACCATGGCATCAAACTCCATGGAGAATGCAGCCTTTGGGTCGGCCCGCAGAGTCACCGTAGATGATCTAAGGGTTGGTGTGGGAAGACGGTTGATGCGTAAGGAACCGAGACTGACTTGACGGTAGGCTGCATCATTTGAAGTTGACCATCTGAAGATGTCATGGACCGAAGTTCGTGTTCGACTCGTTTCAGGGAGTTGAAGCATGCTGTCACGTCCGACATGAAAATTTCCTGTTTCACTGGCTGATTGTTAATGCTACTTCCTACCCTTCTGTGAACCTACCTCTATATACACTAGAGAAAAGAAAGTGAGGCGACAATCGCGTTGGTGATGGCGGCCACGCACCGCGCAGCACCAACCAATAAGTTCGAAGAGAGCCGGAGGGCAAGGGGCTCCGCAGGGGTGGCAATGAGCCGACATAACTGGGAGATGTCAGCAGTCATTACCGAACGCTTTGGCAGCTTTCTGAATGCGGACTTGGACCCAAGCGTAGCGGCGAGCCTGCGCATACACCCGTCAGCACCCTTCCGCTGCTTGCCGAAGGGATGAACATCACCACAAAAGACCGAAACCGCTGTCTCTCTTTGAGAGCAATTCTGGCGAGAAAAACATGGCGGGGCAGGACGAGGCCAGGGAGGAGGGCGGGAGGAGGCGAGAGCAGCGGTGTCGTCCGGGTTAAATGCGGGTGTGGAGGAGGGACAAGAAAGCAAGCGCGAAGCCATCACGCATACATGCCACGGCGGACGCTTACTGTAATTGGAAGCACTGCGAATGGTACACGAGACCGACTCATACCGTTATCCATCGCCCTCCACCAGACCCGGCAAGCCTGGCGAACAGCTCGTCGCGGTTCCCCACCCAGTGGAACTTGTCTTCGCGTTCCTCCCCGACCGTCGACTCCTCCGGGGCCCATGTGATGGTGATGCCCTTCATAAGGCCGGATCTTCGCACACCACGCAGCCGATCGCGGGGTACAACGAGCCTTGCGCGAGCTCCCGCGAGGGACGTGAAGAACAAGGCACGGGGCGTCAGCGTGATCAGTCCTGGACAAGAGGCATACTGTGCCAAAAATGCTATGCAAGAACGCATCCTAAGAAAGAGACACGCAAGGCACGGAAACGGTAGCGTACTGTGGGCTTCCTCGGCTCCCAGATGGTGGGTGTCGGGGGTGTCACCAGATACCGAATTCTGCGAGGCCTACGACGCTGCTCAGCCAATCCTCGATACGCTTGTCTGTCCGCAGGCTACGTACAGGAGTCGACAAAAATCGTCTGCCTCCCTCCACCAACAGTTTGCCACGAGCGACCCGTTCACTCCACTTCTTCCAGTTTATCCCTTCGTCCTCAGACGACCGGACATCGCGCGGGGCTTCGTGTAACGTGCGAGAGAGATCGTCTGTGCTCGCAGAGGCATCGGACCCGTGGCGCGAATAGTTCCTGAGAGAGCGCACGTCAACATTTTGCCCTTTTGCAATGCGCCCGGCAATCAGGTCCATGGCATAGTCAGCATCGGTCGGTGCGCCTCGAAACAAGTGCCAGACTCTGCAAAGCTGACATCAAGTCCCAAATACAGGTCGGAAACGACGGCACTTGCCGTACTCTATCTGCTCGCGGAAGAGCAGCGACCACAGGTGTGACGTGCCAAAACAGGGTGCCTCCAAACCAATAAACCAGTTTGGCGATCCACTTGGCCGGGAGGACAAGAGTGCCGATCCCAATAATCATCAGAACCTTGCAAAGTGATCAGGGATAGGCGACACAAAGCCACTGGACTCACGATCAGGTAGCGGCGGGACACATCTGAGCGACGCCAGGTAAAGATACTACCGGCCAATTTAGACCAACCACGGGTTTTGTCGTCGGACAGACATTACTTTTTGACCCTCTCGTGAAGATCTGCCAGCTCATTCAGGGCAAACAACACCTCCCGCTTCAAAAAATTTTCCTCGTCGGTTTCAACTGAGCAAACGAGGTGACTCGTGTGCCATCAAAGGTCCGCTCAGAACCTTACTTTCGTCTTTCATCATAAACCTTGCTTTATCCTTCTCACCCGATTTATACACCTTGAAAAGGCGCCACAATTCAATAGGCCCGATCGCTGCGACCGAAAGGCGCTGCTGAACTGCTTCCCCAAACTCAAGTGCGCGCGCAGCCTCTTGGCGGCGATCCTGTAGTTCTTTGAGGGTAGGGTAAGTCGACAGGCAACGTCGGAGAAGGCCAAAGACAATTCGGAACACGAGAGCAGGAAGCAGTAGATCATGGAACCACAGAAACCAGTACACCTGGAGGGGTCTGAGAAATGAGGGAACAATGTTGAGATCAGAGCATACTAAACAGTGCCTCAAACTGCGCTTGTAATCTTTCCACAAAGCCAGTCGTGTCAAATCCTGTAAAAAGGCTTGATACGGTGGAAACATGGCCAAGTAGAGCCTTTGGGTGGTCAACGTGAATCGTCTGATAGTGAACGTGGGAGTGACGCTCGTAGTGGGAGGAAGGTATGGCAAAAGATAGGTCTGTTGATTTCAGAGGAAAAAAAAAGGCATCCAGGTCCGAAATGGCTCACATAGGCAATGCGTTCCGAAAGCGAGCAGTCCGCGGAAGGAGGGAGAGGGGCTCCCTGCTCCGTGGCGGCACCTAGACCATCCTCTGTACCAGATTCCGTGGATCCCGTACGGGTCAGCCTGATTTCCGTCACATACTGGCCGGGGGCGTTTATGCGAGCGGTATCGGTTTTGATGTGGAACGCACCGCTGAGAATAGAGACAGGAATCTCTGCACCTCTTCTTCGTCATATAGCTGTCGCAGCTGGGTCTCGGATAGTGCCTGGGCATCGTGCTCACGGGAAGCGGCCTGTTCGGACATGTCGCCAAGAACACGTCGGCATGAGGACTACATGGTACTGGCAGTGCAATCAGATCATGTGACTGACGCGTCCCTCGTTGTTGTTCTGTTTCCCCGCAACGACGACCGCGACAATGGCAAGCACGAGTGCGGAAGAAAGTGGTGTTTACGCCTGGATGGCCTCAGTGCGAGCATCCATGAATAACGACTCTTCTCGCAAGATATTCGAGAACCAAGTTCAGTCCCATGCTTTCATCTTTCTCGATAACTATCTCGAACACATTCTCGCCGGTCCAAAGCAAGGGCAAGCGTCCTCCACACTTCTGTAACGAGTCTGAGCTCACAGCATAGTAGCCCTATAATCGAACTCGTCAAGACACCGGGTCGCAGAAAGAATGTTCCTCGTAGGACCAGAGCAGCCGCTGCGGCGACTGCAACAGTGAAAAACGCTGTACCATTTTCGCTGGAACTGAATGTGAGTCCCCTCTAATCCAATTGGATGCTTTCTCATTGCCTTCATAGGACGACGACTCTGTGCAAAGCGACATCCCTGTCAATAGCTTTCATAAAGCTCTACTCCACGCCAAGGAGAATTCTTTCCAGGATGTGCTAAATCCTCAGAAATTTCCAGTTGGCCCACCTCCAATGCCCAATGGTTCAGCAGAGAAGACTAATGGACGATCCAAGTCTGTCCAGGATGCCGGAACCACCGTTTCAATCGAGCCGGAGTTACAGGCCGATCCAATGCCTCCTCAACACTATCCCAGGGGTCCGCCAAGTGAATCTTCAACACCATTTTCAGGTTCTGAGCATGGTGCCGAGTTATCTGTCATCGCAGAAGGAGACGAGTCACCCGAGAGGAGCCGTGGTGCCTTCCTTCCTTTGTCTACTACTACTTCCAGCCAAACCGACTCTTCTCAAACTGTGCCTGAGACTTCCCATGAAATGCAGGGGCATCTTGCCACAGAGGAGACCGTGGAAATTATCCAAACTAACCGTATGCCTCAGGAGGAACCTCCGCCACCGGATGGGCGATATCTAGCCTCCTCGTCAAGTGATAATGGTCATCATGCCCCGTTTAAATTTCCTCAAGAAGTACGATCCTCAGAAGTTTTTACAGGCGATCACACAGAACGATCACGTTCTGGGAGTGCAATTAATTCCCCGAGGTCCCGTGAGAGGAATGCGTTCACAGAACCTCTACCAACCGTCCCTGTAGTGAACTTACTTCCGATCCCACATGCCATCTCCGTTCCACTAAATGATTCATCGCCGAGATCGCTGCCTCACAAAAGTGGCGCGTTCCCAGTACTCCCCGCACCATCACCTTTGCGTAAATCCGTCCGTATCACACAGGATGCACTAACCAGTTCTGTACTTCCGACCGTCATACCTGCTCCAATGCCACTTGGCAAGAGGACCTCCTGGCTGATGAAGGCACGCGAAGCAAAAGCAATGGAAGGAACAGGCTTGATCCCTGGCGCCTCTATCATTGCTCTCCCTGCAAGTTTTCCTAGAGCGCCGAATGTGATGAAGAGAAAAAGTGGAGAAATGCTTGGTGCAATTCCACCCGAGTCAGATATGGACATGGACCAGCGCCAGCCGAAGGTTGCTAAGTCTACTGAAGCAGGCATTCTACCCCTGGTCTTTCATGAGACTGAGAAAACCATCCAGCGCGACCTTCATTCTGAGCAAGGCGATGCGATTACTCAGTCCTACATTGCCGCAGTTTTGCAGGCGGATCACTCGGAATCCCACGCAATGGACGTTGATAAACAGGTCACTCATTCGAGCTCCGCAGATCAAGGCTTTATTGACTTATTCAAGCGTACCGTTGAGGACCTTGGAGCGCGCGCCGGTAAAAGCATGGGCAAATCACTTGGTGGTGCGGCAGTGGTTGCGCTTGCCGAGGCACGGGCAGCTGCTGAAGCCAGAGTAGCTCAGCGGAATAAGGCTAATACCGATATCAACAATACCGAGGCACCTCACGATAGTGATGTGCCTGACCAGGAACCACCACAACTGAACGACCAAATTCCTTTTGTTCCTGTTCATGGAGTTGGAGAGGTCGAGCGTCGACTTGGCCTCTCAGACCTGGTTCTGGACAGTGTGCAGCCCGATGAGAGCTCGACAAAGTCTGGCCAGGAGGTGGATGGAAGCACCCGAATCAACGGTGACGAAAGTGTCTCCACTACTCCGCCTGACTCACCCCCATCAAAAAGCGATTTAGGATTTGTCAAGCCCGCAGGCCCAGTGTTCAACAAACCACCACCGCCACCAGTATTTATGCCACCAATTTCGAAGCAATCCTCTATCGCTTCCGAACACTCGAAGGAACTCTTATCCGATTTTTCTTCTGGCCTAGCGGCTGCTGTGTCCATGACCATTCCTCCTCAACTCACCCCGGCAGATGCATCCCTTCCGCCTGTTCAAGGGACATCGGAATTCCCTGTGCAGTCCTCACAATCTGGTATTTTCTCCAACCCTGTCTTTAACAAGCGTGATGGCGCTCCCACGTGGGTCCCCTCCAAGCAAGGCACCCCATATACCTTCAATTCACAACCGCGTGATCCACCACCAGTAGCTGGAGTTATCATGGGTAACGACGACGACGACGACGATAGTTGGCCACTTGCCGCTGTCGAGCCAGGATGGAGACCCTTTGACTTCAGCAACGTGGACAAGGAGGACACGTGGAGCTCGCTTCCAACCGAAAGTCAAGGACCAACTAGGAGACTTACGGCAGAGACACACGGCGATACCATGCCCCCCCATGACATAGACAGTGGAGTCGACAACAAGAATGAAGGGGTGGAACGAGAGAAGGAGACTGCGGAAACTTTGGACCCGGAGTGCTCTACCTTGGATACAGTTGACCTCGAAGAAGTCACTGAAGCAGGAATAGGTAGTCTTGGTAGTGTGAACCCAGAGGTATGTAGTTTTGAGTGTTCTACAGTTGTTTGCGATGTCCGATTACTGACGTCAATAATAGCCGAGTACTAGGGCTCCGAGTCAAACTTCAATGGCATCTACTCTCTCTTCGTCTCAGTCTCAAGCTGGCTTCTTCAGTCAAGCTACCAAACTTGTCAACAATATGCTAGGTGGCGGCAAGAAGGCTAAGCCAGAACTGAAAAGCTTGCAGTTAGCTGCTGCTGCAGCCAAGAGGGTCGGTCTTAGTGCCTGGTGCATCTTGATGCTCACTCATCCGTGTTGCCCGTCTACAGCAACAAGAGGACGCGGACAAGAAGGCGCAACGCATGAAGGACATGGAGGCTAGACGTCAAGTAGCTAGCGCCAAGAAAGCAGAAGAGGAAAGAACACGGACTGTAGAGGAACAAAGAAAGAGTAAAGAGGAGTTAGAGAAACGGAAGCGTGAAAGGGAAGAAAATACGGACCGGCGACCGCTGAAACTTCCTGCTTCTATCAAGAAGGCTGATGATGACGCCTCTAAAAAACGAAAGCTCGCTTCAGAGATGGAGAAGAAACAGGAGGGCAAGAGGGCCCCATCTAAGGACAAGAAGGATCTCGCACCCCCCACAAAGGCAGCTGTTACCCCCGCAGCAAAGCTTGCGGCCTCGAAGGGCACGAAGGCCTCTACTGTGGCCCTTGTATCGTCTACTGCATATAATGCCACCCAGAATCTGCCATCAGCCAAGTCGACTATGCCGGAGGCGAAGCCTTTCAAGGTAGTGCCTGCTTTGAAGGGTAAAGCGAAGTCGAAACCTCAGGAAGATGGGGCAGGAGACAGGCTACCTTCTACTGTGGTGCAGTCTCAGATGGCTGCTCGGGCTAAAGCGCAGATGCAAGCTGCCACGGTTCTAACACCCGAAGTTCCAAGCGAGTCGATTGAACTCCCAGAGATCAATAGTGAATATTCTGACTCGGAAGATGAAGATCGGGTCCGAGCGTTCGATCCACCGGAGTGGGCGCAGTCTCCGGAACTCCGCCAAGCACTTCAGATGCAGAGTACTGTGAACCCTGATGACATCTTCGGGGGGATCCGACCGTTACGAATGGAAGAAATGTTCCGGACAAGGCAAAGTCGTTTCAGAGCGCGGACGAGCTCTGCAAACTGGACGGGGTCCGACATGCTGACCGTCGAGGAGATTCGCGAGTATGAGCGACGTATGGGCTTCCAACAAACAAGCACGTCTTGAACGCCAGCGGTAAATTATATATGTATATCTATCATAGCCACCTTGCGACGTAGTAATCATTGACACGTGACCCGGATTGTTTGTCTGCGCTTGCTGGCTCCAGCGACGAGCCTTGAGCATACGCCGAAACAATTCTATCATAGGTTCCACCGTCCTTGTTGTCTATAAAACGATCGTCGTAGATTCTGGCCCACCCTGACCTTTTCTCCCTCTTTTGGTCCCCACTTTGTCAGACATGACATCTTCCTCTTCCTCCTCCCCGGAAATACAGCCTGCTCCAACTACCGATGCCCAGGAACGTTTCAGTTACAAGCATGCCACGCACGACGAAGTCCTCGAGGATCTATCAAGGTCTTGTAATATCTTTGTTCTTTTTGTGCTGTCCATCTTAGCGACCTGTAGCCGGTTCCTTCTAAATCTTCCCGACGAGGAGCTTTCATCGTTGGAGCGGATATGCTTTCAGGTGGAGCAAGCGTAAGCCGTTCGGCAGTCGTTGGAAAGACAGATCATTCGCTCATGCGAATCAATAGCCATTGGTTTTATGAGGACTTCGTTCGGGAACAAAACCCCAAGTTCCCTTCCTTACCGCTCAAAAAGTTCTCCGAGATGCTATTCCACGCTTGCCCTCTGTTGCACCAATGGAGTCACGATCATGAACAGGCATTCAATACCTTTATGCAGTATAAGACCAGAGTCCCTGTTTGTGGCGCTATAATGCTGAACGAGACATGGGAGAAGGTTCGTCGTATCCGTACTGTGTCTCCATGTACCAACACATTCTATTCAGTGTATCCTTGTGAAAGGTTGGAAATCTTCATCAGGATGGGGCTTCCCCAAGGGGAAGATAAACGAGCATGAACCCTCTCACGAATGTGCCATCCGCGAGGTGTGTCATTATCCGGAGTAATGGCACATTCCCCTCAGTATTTCCACAGGTGTTGGAGGAGACGGGTTACAACTTGGCGGGACAGATCAATCCTGCAGACGTAATTGAGATGACCATAAAGGAGCAGCTTATCTCTTTGTTCATCGTTCCTGGGATCCCAGAGGACTTTTCATTCAAGACTCGCACTCGAAAGGAGATCAGCGTATGTGCAGGTGGTCTCATAGAAAACCTAGTGTCTCAACGAAATTGCTAGCGAATTGAGTGGTTTAAACTCACCGACTTACCCACGTGGAAGCGCAATAAAGCTGCCCCTGGCAAGTTCTATCTAATCTCGCCGTTCATCGTGTATGTATCGGTCGATTGTTATCATGGACGCCTTTGATCACATATATTAGAGCTCTGAAGGCATTCATTACAGCAAGGAAACCTAAGGTTCTTGAATCCAGGAACCGCAAATCTGTTTCCTATATATCAGGTCAAAGAGGTGCCCAGGAGTCGAGCTCATCTTCCGCTGACACTGGTGAACCCCAAACACCTTCACCGCAATACACTGAAGCCATTCCGATCACCAATGGTCACCTAATTACGAGGCATGAGTCGGATGACGAGAAAGGTGCCCCGGTCAAGCCACTGGATCCGCACTTTGCCCGGCTATTAAACTCGCTCTCCATCTCAGCATCCAAGAACGTCGATCCGAAGCCATCAAATATCTCGAACCAAGTTGTTCCTATGTCAAAAACTATCTTGCCATCAAGTCGGTCGCAGACCCCAGACTGGTCCTCCCGTGTCCCTGCCTTCAAGGAAGGGTTGGTTACTTCTCCGAGTCTGCTGGAAAAACATACCTCAGTCAAGGAGTCTCGCAACTGCGAGAATTGTTCAGGCCCCCTGCCTTCCACCGAGCCCGAGATGACATCGCGAGCAGACAGCAATACATCACCCTACGCCATCGTTAATCCCACTTCCGCGTCGCCCTCTGCTATAGCTGCGACGCGAAAACCATTTATGTCGTCTCGTCGCAGCTCCAGCATCGCTGATATTTCCCCGTATCTTTCACGACCAGCTGAAGCACCTGCTCCAGGAAAAAGGTTGAAACAACTGGCACTTCTCGAATCCGTAGCGGATGAATCATCCAAACTGACACCCACTCTCATGAGCCGGGAATTATCACCTGTTCAAGGTCCCGATTACCGCCCTGGTTATTCCATTACTTCTACCTCCGCGCCCCCGCCGACATCCTACGCTACCCATGTTGATGTTAGGGCCTCACATGAGCCAGGCATGCTGGTGTCTTCGTTGCACTCAGTTCGAGGCACAACTTTACCACCGTCACACCTGCACGACCACCCCTTGTTAGGCAATCCCGTTCAAGTTAGACCTCGCTCCAGCCAACTCAATCACCTCACCACCACCTATTTTGGCGGGCGTAATCAAACTCAGACGTCGACTCTGTTGAGTAGTTCAGACCATGTCATGCCTCCAGCAAACCTTTTTGGAAGACCTCAGCCCACACCTTTACCTCAGACTCTTGCTCCAAGCTACTCGACTACTCCGTTGCACTCGTCAACTCAGCCAAATGCCTCTCATTCTATTTATCCCTACGCTGCTGTATCAGAGAGCGCTATCACCAGCAGACCTTCACATTCATTTCATGTGCCTCGTGATTCGCATGGAATGCTTGCGGCACATGCTCTGTTACCCCCGCAGTCTCGATCACCTCTCCCACCAAGTAGCGCCCAGCTACTCTCCATACTCAACGGAGACCGCGCCACCTAGATCATGGTGTCGCCGACGTCGATGCATATACTTGCATCGCTTTTGCCCATAATATGTGGCGGTTCTATCGTTTGAGTTGTCTACTTATTCGTGCAGCCGGCGTGATGATGATTTTCATACTTTTTCAAGGGCCGTAAACTATGCCCGGTTTTTTTTTTTTTTTTTTTCAATTGGTTGCTGAGTATTCGAACTTTACCAGTCTCATGATTGTTTCAGTATCATAATTTTATTTTGGTTCTCTCGGCTTTCGTCCGTCCTTTCTATTCGCCATCCGAACCTACAGTACTAGTATCAGTGTCGCGTTCCGTCAAAGTCGCAATACCCGCGTGTAGTTTTGTAGCCCGTTGTACAGTCACTCGTTGGCATTGTGGGAGTGACTGCACGGCCACAGTCGCACGTGGCTGTAGTATAGTCTGTTTGTCGTGGGCTCGATCAAGTCCCTCGTGCTGTTCCGACCATGTTGAATGGCAGCGGTGTCAAAATTTTTACGGGTGCGTCAGCAATGTGCCTGTGCGCACAGAGGCAATAACGAAGCATGGCGAACAGGGACCAGCCATCCAGAGCTGGCGGAGATCATCGCTCGGCGGTATGGGCTTCGACACTGTCGGGCTACCCGCACTGAACGGATTTCAGTCTTGGCTTATCACTTTCAAAGGCGGAAGTGACCAAGAGTGGGATTGGTGAGAGCAATGTGCGGATCGCCGAAAGCGTTCGGGAGAACGACGTGTACATCATCAACACGGGATGCGGCGCGGTGAATACGGCGCTGATGGAACTCTGCATTATGATACATGCCTGCAAGATCGCGAGCGCAAGGCGGATCACGGCGGTGCTGCCCTTGTTTCCCTACTCGAGGCAGGACAAGAAGGACAAGAGTCGGGCGCCGATTTCAGCGAAGCTTGTTGCCAACATGATACAAAAGTCGGGGTGCGACCATGTCATCGTGAGCGCGATCCTTGCGGCGTCGCCATGCCGACAGGGAATGACGATGTCGGCACTAGACCATGGACCTGCATGCGTCACAGATACAGGGGTTCTTTGACGTGCCAGTGGACAAGTGAGTGTGATGAAACATGGGGCGCTCATTGGACGCTGATCACGATGCGCGTGGCTGCATGGGCGCCAGTGTGAGTGGTGTGGTTTGGACGATGTCGTGCGACATGCTGACGTGTCGGCGAGACAGCTTTATGCAGAGCCGTCGTCGATCCTGTACATCCGGACGCACTTTGACCTGAGCCAGGTCGTGATCGTGTCGCCGGATGCCGGGGGTGCGAAGAGGTGAGAAGCGGCGACGGAAGGGGCACGGGCTGACATGGGACGGGACAGGGCGACGTCTATCGCAGACCGACTTGGGGTGGACTTTGCGCTGTTCCACAAGGAGCGGAAGAAGGCGAACTCTGTGTCGCGGATGGTGCTGGTGGGGCACGTCAAAGACAAGGTTGCGATCCTTGTGGACGACATGGCGGACACGTGTGGGACGCTGTGCCTTGCGGCGCACCAGCTGGCGGAGGGGGGGGCGAGCAAGGTGTACGCGATCGTGACGCACGGGATCCTGAGCGGGCGGGCGCTGGCGAACGTGGCGGAGAGCGCGCTGGAGAAGCTGATAGTGACGAACACGCTGCCGCAGCGGGAGAACCAGGCGCGGTGCAGCAAGATCGAGGTCGTGGACATTGGGCCGGTGCTGGGGGAGGTCATCAGACGGAGCCACTACGGCGAGAGCGTGTCCAAGCTGTTCCACGAAGTGCCGTATTAGCTTAGTCATCGGCCCACTCGTCGCATCACGTCTTTGCACCCGCGCCCAGGTCGACGATGTTTTCCTAGTGCAATGCGCCTGTACCATGTTCGCCTCCTCCCCCTCCCCCCATGGCGCACAGGGCCCCGCCCCAAAGGCCGCCCCAAAGGACACCGTGCACGTCCTCGGCATCCCCGCCGTCTCCATCCAACACGGCAAACTCCAGGTCGGCGATGCTGCCTCCAGTGTGTCCGCCCCGCCCTCCCCCGTGCCCCGCTTACCCCCCCTCGCAGGCTCGCACCGCTCCTACACCCCCATCAAAACACTCGGCGACGGCTCCTTTGGCACGGTCCTCCTCTGCGACTGGCATGGCACCCTCCCTCCCAACACCCCCCTCTCCCCCATGCAGTGCGGCGGCGGCGCACGTCCAGAGTGGGCTGGAAAACGTCTCGTCGCCGTAAAACGCATGAAAAAGAAGTGGGAGGGCGGCTGGGACGAGTGCAAGAAACTCAAGGAGCTCGAGGTCCGTTTTCCTCTCTCCTCCCCCTCCTCCCCCTCATCTCCCCCGCCAGTCTCTCCGCGCTATCCCGTTCCACCCGTGCATCATACCCCTCTACGACTTCTTTCTCCTTCCAGACACAAAGGAGCTCTACTTCGTCTTCGAGAGCATGGAGGGCAATCTGTATCACCTCATCAAGGCCCGAAAAGGCCGTCCTCTCGCAGGCGGCCTCGTGGCTTCCATCTTCAGGCAAACCGTCTCCGGCCTCCACCACATACATGCATCTGGTTATTTTCACAGAGACATGAAGCCCGAGAATGTTCTTGTCACCACAACCGGTCTTTTTGAATACCGTTCCTTATCCCCTGTCGCTCCCCCTACCGCTCCCATGGAAAAGGACGTTGTGGCGATCATCAAGCTCGCTGATTTCGGTCTCGCGCGTGAGACTGCGAGTTCTCCCCCTTATACCGAGTACGTTTCCACTAGGTGGTATCGGGCGCCGGAGGTCCTGCTCCTCAGCAGGGATTACTCCAATCCCGTCGACATGTGGGCGCTCGGAACAATCATGGCTGAACTAGTCAACCTCCGTCCTCTCTTTCCCGGATCGGACCAGATTGATCAAATTCATAGAATCTGCGAAGTCCTTGGTGATCCAGCAGACTATGGCACGGACGCTAGGGGTCGTTCTTTTGGGGGTAGCAAGTGGAATAAAGGCCTCAAGATGGCGAAGCAGTTCAATTTCGCCTTTCCAAAGGTGATCCCGTACTTTTTTTTTTCTCCCTCGCTTTCACCGTGCACTCACCATCTGTCTCCAGTGTCAACCAAAAGATATCTTCTCCTGTTTCGACCGCAGCATTCCTCGGAAGCTCGTCGAGTGCATATCTGACCTGCTCAAATATGATCCGGATGCACGGCTGACCAGTCGGCAATGCCTAGAGCATCCATACCTCATCGAAGCATTACCCCACAACATGCCTCCAATGCCTCCCGCCTTGCATGCCCAAGCCCCGCCTACAGCCTCTTCAAAGTTGCATACAAACGGTGCACCATTCATCACACCTTCTGCTTCCCCACGCAGTGTGCCTCCTTCGCACTCCCACAATTCTCTTCCCAAATCCCCCTACTATCCCACCCCCAGTCTCCATCCATCTCACATTCCGGATGTCGCCTCTTCCCACCGCACCGCCTTCGTACCTTCCATCGTCACTTCCACTTCACATACACCTTCTTCCCACAGAACAATAGATTACGCCAGCGACCATCGCATATACACTCATCCTCCGCTTTCGTCAGATATCGTCGAGGAAGTCCGGACGCGCGGATCCTCTCCGTGGCCTTCAAATCATGCTCGGTCAGATTCGGACCAAATGGATGTCTCTCCCCTTTTGGTTGAACTCCCTGAGGGGAATCATGCGATGGACACTCAGGCATTCTCGATCCCGCTTCCAATGACTGGTCATATCCCTTCACAGGACACTACCCACACGCCCATTAGTAGACTTGGCCGATTCGGATCCCTTGGGTTTGGCAAGAAGAACTCAAGATGGAGTCTTGGCGTGTTTGGTCACGGTGAGAAGCTACACCAACAGCCCCTGCCCCCTGTGGACGAAGTCCCAGTCCCAGGATCAAGCTCAACTCCTTCGCTCAAGCGTACCCAGTCTACGAATTCCGATAGCATTTCCGCCACGGACGCTTCACCGGCAAACGCCCGCAGGGACGCGAAAGCTATCAAGAGGGAGGCCGAGCGACTGCAACTCGAAGCGGAGAAGCAGCGTCGTGCGCTCGCAGAGCGGTCACACAGAGAACAAGCCCGTGCCGTCATGCAGAAGCGTAATCAGATGCTCAAACAGACTACCGCAAGGAACGAGTTGGAGTGGAAGTGGGCTCATTCGGGTAGTCTGCTGAGTGTCAACCAACGCCCAAACTTTGACGATCTGGATGAGGGAAAGGTTTCAGCGTCCGGCCCGATACGCCAGAGCCAAAGCAATGGCAAGGTATCCTCGCCCACGCTGAACGCTGCTTCTGGGCGATATCTCAAGCCTCCCGATACGAACCTGTCTTTGAGTGATCGCTGGTCACCTAAAGACGAACGCTTGAGCAAGGTTCGTCGCAGAGACTTCGATGACGACCATTCCATGTCATCATCGGATGTCCACAGTACGGGGAGGATGTCGGCCATGTCGTCTACAACGGTGGATAGTGATCCGGGCCCAGCACGTGTTCGGCGACCGGCTGTCTACGGTATCAACCGAATGACGTCTGCATCTTCGTTAAGGACAGGCAGAACGTCTTATGATGACTTCCCTACCTCTGCGCGGTCGTCGAATTCGATATCCCTAGATCATCAGTTCAACGAGTTCAATATCCGTGCTTCTGTCGACACCACGTCTTCTGTCTCGGGGACCTCTTCGCCACCGCCAATCAACCTTTTGTCACTCTCCCCCTCGCCCAATTCATGGGCACACTCCCATAACTCCCACGAGTCCACGAGTCCTTATGTGGCCCCCCCTCTCATCCAATATCCCTCTTCCTCGCATAAATCATACGAGTGCAATGGTCAGCTATATGGGCACCCGCCAACAGATCTGATTGACCCGCATGTCGCAATAAATCCGATATTCAAAGTGGTAGGTCAGGATGCCACCTGTCCGGTGGTTCTACGCTGAAGGTGACCTTCAGACACCATTGCCAGTGTCTCCGACTGAACATCACTCATCCCCCCCACATTCTCTTCCGCCTTTTGCACATCTGGAAGCCGTGGCAGAAGGGGATTATCCTCCACTATCTCCCATGTCTTTCCATTCACCAGAGGATGAATGACATTTTTCCATGCGTTCGTTTGAAGGTATTTACCGTCTGCGACGCTGACAGGAACTTTCATTTTTATTTTATATACTCGCGTTCGTTGCTACCATCTTTTTCTCTCTCCCTTGCACCTTGGCCTGGGTCCCGCCGGCCTTCCCGCACTCTAACTTCATCCTCGAATTTATTTCTGACCTCCCAGCGAATCATGGGCGCTGAGGTTTGTGCTGAGTAGTGTTACCCTTCTGGCCTTGGTTCGCCCGTACCTACTATACTCACTTGCATTCTAGTAGCATACTTAGTTCGTTGTAGAGCGCTGAGTTGTACTCCTACTACCCATCTGCAATAAACACACAACAGACGACGCTGATGCCATTTTTGTGATAATAGTAGTGTATTTTCTGATATATTTGTCTACTGGTGTCGCGGCACTCGGCATGTCAGTGTTCATGCCCATGCGGAGCCTGTTCAAACCGGAGACCACTTTCAGGCTGATGTCAAGCTCCAACCGCACGGAAAAGGGCACGGCAACGCACCAGTATCTGGAGAGTGGAGTCTGAGATCAGCGAGGAATGATGGACGGACCGAAAACACATACCCACAGGGCCGAGGGCCAGGTCGATCCTTGAAGTCATGTTAGCAAAACAACGTCATCACAGAAAAAAGTGGACGGGCGCGAACTAGGTTGATGAATATCTTGGGGTGGCCAAGAGGCCCGCCTCCTAAGCAGTTCGTCAGCTCTGGCGGAAGCACGCATGTCTGGCACTACGCACCACCGTCACAGACAGCCTTGCGGCCGTGAACGACTCTGATCGGTTCGTTGGCAACCAGCTCCATGGCACTGAGAGGGTTGGGCTGCAGCTCCATAAACGTCTGTTCGAAGCGGGGGCCGGAACGAGACGCTGGCCGGGGTCGCTGACTCGTCGACCAGGTCGTCGGGTAGTTGGGTGACTGCGATGCCGCGGTCGACTCGGGGAGAGGAGCGGGCGGAGGGGGCCTTGTGCTCGCAGCGCTCGAGGACGCCCTTGCGAATGCGTTTGGCGGGGGGAACCGTGCGACGAGCCGGCGGCTGAGCATGGTCGTGGTCGGTCGCTGGCCAACTCGCAAGCACGCTGATAGGCTCAGTATTATGTAATCACAATCACGTGCTCAATCCATCTCCTCGATCTCAATATCGTCCAAGTCGTCCAAGTCGTCCCTCCGCGTCCCAACGGCTCCGTCGTGGTTGGGAACGACAACAATTCTGTTCCGTTGTCCGTCAAACCTAACCCTGGCGGTCTCGCCGTCGCGGATGCGATCAGAGAGTAACATGATAGACAGCGGGTTCAGCACCTCGCTTTGGATCGCGCGGCTTAGGGGACGAGCACCGTAGGTGGGAGAATAGCCAACAGACACGAGATATTGCATCGACTCTGTGTCAACGTCCAAGACGATGTGTCGGTCCGCAAGCCTCCCTTGAATCTCTCTCAGCCGCAGACCCACAATTTTGAGTATGTCAGCCCTCGACAGCATACGCTATCGAATCCAGGCGGTATTCAGTGGCTGCACGGGGAGTACGGTTCTAAACTTACATATATAATGATTTCATCAATGCGGTTGACAAATTCAGGTGGGAAATGCGCTTGAATTGCGTTCATAACGAGTTGTCTCGTGTGCTCACTGATCGGTCCTTCGCCCATGTCGCCCAGGAAAGCAGCGCCGAGGTTCGAAGTCATGATGATGACGGTGTTGCGGAAGTCAACAACGCGGCCCTGGCCGTCTGTGAGACGACCATCGTCGAGGACTTGTAGGAACAGGGTCACAAATTCGTGTGCTGCCTTTTCGATCTCGTCGATGAGGACAATGCTGTAAGGCTTGCGCCGGACGTATTCAGTAAGTTGACCACCCGATTCGTGGCCAACATATCCAGGGGGTGCACCGATGAGACGTGCAATTGCGTGCTTCTCAGAGTATTCAGATCCATCAATTCGAATCATCGCATCTGGGGAATCGAAGAGCAGCGATGCAAGCTGGCCGAGTCATGATCAGTTCCCCACAGGTGACGCGTGTGGACACGGGCTTACTGTCTTGCTCAACAGCGTTTTCCCGGTCCCCGAAGGCCCAGTCATGAGAAAGCTTGCAATGGGTCTTTCAGTATTCGTAAGCCCACTGCGAGACAACCTGATCGCGTTTGCCACAGCTTTCACAGCCTCAGGCTGGCCAACTACGGAATCAGAAAGGATGTTCTCTATGTGAAGCAACTTTTCTTTCTCCGTCGCCATGAGTTTCGTCACCGGGATGGATGTCCATCGACCGACGATCTCGGCTATGTGCTCCGATTTAACAGTATCCGCGCCGATAAGGCCATTGGCTTCTTCCTGCAATTTTTGAGCTTGCAGTTGCTCAAGACGGCTTTGCAATTCGGGAAGGGCGTAATAACGAAGGTCTGAAGCGGTCTCGAGGTCATGTCTACGACGTGTCAAGTGTCACCGACCATCCTGGATCTAAAGGAAACGAGATGCATGCCTTCTTTCGGCGTCGTCAGCTTTCGCCTTGAGTTCATCGATCCTCTTCCGAACGTTGTTAACTTCGTCCCCCCGCTGCTTCTCGGCTTCGTATGCAGCCTTGCGTGGTTGAAGTTCGTCGTCAATCTCGGCCATTTCCTTGTGGGCAGCAGCAAGCCGATCCTTGCTCGCTTGATCCTTCTCTCTCTCTAATGCATGGATCTCCACCTCGAGCTGCAGTCTGCGATGCTGCAGCTTGTCAATAGCTTCTGGAGCCGTCTCTCGAGACACTCGTACGCTGGTAAACGAGTAAAGAGGCTGTAGGGCCGTGACTGAACTACTCGCGGTGCTCACCTAGCACAAGCTTCGTCCACAAGATCTATCGCAGCGTCAGGCAGTCTTCTCGAAGTCAGGTAGCGGTGCGCAAGGGTGGCTGCAGATATCAAAGCGCCGTCGAGTATCCTGACGCCATGATGGACTTCATATTTTTCTCGTAACCCTCGCAATATGCTGACGGTCTCTGGAACCGAAGGCTCGTTGACAAGCACCTGTGCAAACCGTCGCTCAAGTGCTGCATCTGTTTCTATATACTTTCTGTATTCTGAGAGTGTTGTGGCCCCAATGCAATGGAGTTTTCCCCTTGCGAGCAAAGGTTTGAAGAGGTTGGCAGCATCCATTCCGCCGCCCTCTGCACCTCTCCCGGCCATGATGAGATGCAGCTCGTCAATGAATAGGATGAGGGGTGTTCCATCGTCCGAGGCCTTTTCGACCTCGTGTAGAACACTCTTGACCCGTTCTTCGTACTCTCCCTTGTACTTGGCACCGGCCATGAGAGCACCCATGTCTAGAGAGAAGAGGCGCCCAATGAGGGAGGCAGGTACGTCCCGGTTGACGATACGCTGAGCGAGACCCTCTGCAATGGAGGTCTTACCCACACCAGGTTCACCGATGAGAACAGGATTATTCTTCGTTCTGTGGGGACAATCAAGGGGGGCATTGCGACAATGCGGCAAGGAGACGATACCTTCTGCACAAAATCCGGATGAGTCTCCTTATTTCATCATCCCTCCCGATGACGGGGTCAATCTTGCCCTCCTGGGCCAGAGCAGTCAGATCGACTGCGTACTTTTGGAGTGCATCGTAGCCTTCCTCAGCACTCTTGCTCTCGATGTGTCTGTCGCCCCGAACTTGCTGAATGGCAGTCCTGAGGACCGGCTCCGTAAGCCCAGCTTCCTTGATGACGGATGCGACAGAGGGGTCTCTGATGAGGGCCAGGAGAAGGTGATCTTGAGCAAGATATGAATCGTGCATGTTTCTCTGCTGTTCTCGTGCCTCGTTCAGCACCTTGATGGTGGCTGAGCTGAACGTGACCTCATCCGGGACGGGTGACTGAGAGGGGATGCGGACGATGAGTCTCTGCAGGCCACGGCTGACAGGGGCCTAATGCGGGTGAGTCGGTGCATGGGCACTGAACGATGCTGAGGCAACTGACTGGGTCACCGCCGGCTCTCTGGATCACAGAGGCGAAGAGGGGTCGAGAGGAAGCTCTCGATCCTGGCAGAGCGGACCCGGCTGGTGCTTGGTCCTCGCTGAGGAGCACGAACGCAAGGTGGGCTGGATGGACTGGGAACACGCTGAGCATCGCACGCGATCATGACTGCAAGGAAGAAGGGCTACCTTGCACGTTGGCATAGTCCTTCGCGAGCTGGACGGCAGCAGATATAGCCTGGCTGGTCTTGTCGGTGAGGCTGTCGAGGTTCATGGCGACCCGTCACGGTCACGCAGCCATGCTCAGGACCTCCTGGCCCGCAGACACAGTCGAGTTCTGCCCCCACGTCGGCTCGCAGGACGTCTTTGTCTGCGGAACTTACAACTTGGAGCCCAGCAGCACGCCCGGGACACCCCAGCGGCGGCGAGGCAAGTGCCTCGTCTTTCGGCTGCCGTCGGTCGACCAAGGCAGCCCGTGCGTGCACGTCCTGGCGCCCTCCCAAAGTCCCCTCACAGCCTCACCAGGTCGCTGCTCCACGAAGTCAGCCTGCCAGCGGTTCTGGATCTCAAATGGTGACGCGCATTCACCGGCTGGTGTGCACCGCTCACGCCAGACCAGGTGCCATCGGTCATCCGCAAGCATGCCAGTCTTGGCCATCGCTGACTCTGAAGGGCAGGTTTCTCTGCATGAATGGCTGGCCCATGAGGTGCCTGCTGCCCGCCCTGTCCCGTCAGGATGCTGCTGACAACGTCCCCGATCAGAGCAGGTTAGCTCCTCGACAGCGACTAGCCTGTGCGTCGGACGATGTCCTGTGTCTCTCCATCGACTGGTCAAATCGTCGATGTCCAACAAGGTGCGGAAAGTCGTCCTTGCCGAAGCCGCCCATCGGTGACGGACAACAGCGGCCTCGGCAACCTCGTCGTGTCACTGTCGGATGGGTCACTGTCGCTCCTCCGGCCATGTCCTCAGGGAGAGCTTATCGTCTCTGACAAGTGGCATGCCCATGATTACGAGCCATGGATTGCGGCGTGGAACTACTGGAACGGCTCCGTCATATATTCGGGTAACGACTCGACCCGACGCGTACACACAACAAGTGACACACTTTGAGTCAGGTGGTGATGATCTCCAAATGAAGGGCTGGGACGAGCGACAAGGTTTCAGTCGCCCTTTCTTCGTCAATAAACGGTATGTGAATGTAGAGCAGCTTACCCGGAGCGTTGTGCAAACCGACTGTTCAGATTCGACGCGGGGGTGACGTCAATCCAAAGCCACCCGCACATGGAACATTTGATCGCAGTTGGGAGGTGCGTTTGACGCACGGTAGGGGTTGGGCCAAGTTGATGCAACAGCAGCTACGACAACAAGGTCCAGCTTTTTGACACGCGCAAGCCTTCGAAACCTTTAACAGTCGTGGACGTCGGAGGTGGAGCCTGGCGGGTAAAGTGGCATCCGTCTCCCCGTCGTAAACACGATCTTCTCGTCGCATGCATGCACGACGGTTCCAAAGTTATCCGCTTTCACCCGTCGACTGATGAACCGGGGGACCTGCTCGAGGATGCCATGGGTCACGAAATAACGAGACGTTTCGACCGACACGAGTCTCTTGCTTATGGAGTTGATTGGTGCTTTGGGCACCATCATGACCAGGATGACACCTTGATCGCAAGCTGTTCATTTTACGACTGCACGGTACATCTCTGGAGCGGCTAATCGGTGGTCAAACGTGTCGATTTTAGTGCTATCTAGTACTTTCCACGGCTGGCGGGAATCGATCTTCGTGGTAATCGGGATTAGCCAGTAGAGAAGTGGGCGAATCTACAGACGTTGGAGGACAGGTGGTGATTTGCCTCCTGCGTTTTCTCCAAAAGCTAGCATTTGGTCCTTTCATAACGAAAGCCAACGTCCATCTTGACAGTCCTCTTAATGACTCAGGCTGATGAACGGAGAGCGTCAAGAGCGATGCGAGAGATAAGGCAAACGTCAGGCTACATCACGCTGAGTTTCGGAAGTGGAGAAACAGGACGGGCTGGCTCACCATTCTGCGAACGGGATCACGGGGTGCCTACTGTGCAACCACGCTCCTGACATCGAGGCCCTTAAGGCCTTGGGCAAGACATAGAGCGCTATCTCCCCTCTCCTCCTCGCATTCTCGATCCAGATACTGGTCCCGCACACAAGCGAACCGGCAAGAATGCAGCCATGAGGGCCGTCCCATACATCGTGAGAGACTTTGGGGAAAAGCCGGGCCAAAGCAAGGGTGCGTGTAAAGCACACCGCAAACCAGAACGAGGAGAGGAACGCTGAAAGAAAGGTGGCACTTTGAGTGGCCGATTGAAATGCACACAGTGCGCGTCGGGGGCGCAAAATTGACATGGGATCAGCGAGCAGAGCGGGAAGAAAATGGACCTAGTGCATTGTCGGATCTGACTGAGCGACAAAGGCATGCGATTGTATGTGCGACGCAAACTTA
The DNA here is from genome assembly GCA_038090195.1 of Boletellus deceptivus. Taxonomy (NCBI): domain Eukaryota; kingdom Fungi; phylum Basidiomycota; class Agaricomycetes; order Boletales; family Boletaceae; genus Boletellus; species Boletellus deceptivus. Next base: position 75,011 of record JBBPMG010000016.1, read on the forward strand.
CAGGGACATAAATGACGAGTGCCTTGGCGAACGCGTGTATGGCTCTGATGATCGCATTGGAAACGCAGCTGCCGTGCAACCCAAATTTTGCGCCAACGTCCCCATGCACGAGCTCGCAGGGCAGTCCCCCGACATCATGTCGTCCGTTGACTCCCAGCCGCCTCCATGCTTTGTTGGCAAGATCGGCTCCATATGCAGGCAGGAGCGCGGGATCACCCCACGATGGGGGGTGTCCGAGTTCCTCAGCCAGACGGCAAATAACGTCGCGTTGTGCAGTCGAACCACGAACATATGACCATGAGCCATTCCGAAGAGCGCGGAGAACCTCCAACAACCTCTTGTCAACGTTAGCAAGCGAGCTGATCCTGTTGCAAGAAATAATGCGACGAAGATGCCGCAGGATAAAAGACAGCCATACCATTTCACATAGGAGGGGGGCAACCTGGAACCATGTACCAACTGCAAGTCAGACACCATGGGTCATGTGCGCGTGTTGACATACCTCAGAGGTTGGTAGAAGAAACACCACATGATCCTTGGAAAGAGTCAAGGACCAAAACGCAGGATAGACCGTCACGAACCGTGCGGAACAGGCCCAGAAAACGAGTGCATCCAAACGCGTGGCAGCCTTTTTTTGCCACTCCCTGGCAAGGTCATCGCGCTGTTTGTTGAGCAGGCCGGTATCAGACGGCCGTGCGGCGATACCATCGTCCGAGAGGGACCCGACCTCCCGTGCAGCAGTCTCTCGGGCCCTTTGAGAGAGGAAAGTCTGTACGAAAGCGTCGAGTGCACGAACGAGGAAGAGCACGCTGAGATCCAAGGTGGGGGACCGTCTGCGTGTTCTCCGTCGGAGGAGAGTGACTGCGAGCGTCGAGGTGGCCGCGTTTGCTAAAAATGCTCTCCTGTGCGGGGGCAGCTTGGAGCTGATGTAGCGCACCCAGCTAGATTGGTGGGCCAGCACGTCACAGAGCTGCTGCAGGGCAGCGCCGCCCGCGACGGCGACTGTCATCGCCGAGGCGAACCCAGTCAGCCGCAGCTCTCGCGAGAGGGCGCGTAACAAGGGCCTAGCGTGCGCTCCAATGTCTTTCGGACGGCGTGCGAGTGCAGAAACGAAGGGGAGCAGTGCGGGGCCGAGCGAGAGAGTGAGGCAAAGGGAATATGTGCGCAGTGCAATCTGCACGGGATGGCTGGGGTCGTCGCACACGCTTTCCACGGCTGCGATGCACGTCGCTTTCCATGACGGCGCCGGCCTGGGTGGAGGGGAGGGAGAGGGTGTCATCGGTAGCCCAGTCTATTAGCACGAGGCACGTAAATACGGGATACAGTCCATGTGATTACAGCCGTCTCGTCACCCGAAGCGAGGGTCTCACCTGACCAAGGGTTCCTCTAGGTCGTCGGCATAGCTCCAAAAGTCGACATCGACCGCAGAAAGCGAGTGCCCGAGGCCATGTTTGAGGTCCTGTGCGAGCCCGGCCTCACGAACAAGATGGACAAACTGTGCACGTGAGTCCGGAAACACAAATGAGCGGAGAACGGCGTCTCCCTGGACCGTATGCGTGATCGATCCCCAAGGATGAGGGAGCACATACCTGGTTCCTAAGGATGGTGATGAGATGCGCCAGCGGAGGGAGGTTCCCTTCGGAAACGACGTCTGAGAGACGCTTCTCAAGGGCGTTTTGCGAGGGCGAGGAGGGGAGCTTGCCCTTTGTGCCAATGTGCGATTGGGCATGGGGGCCAAGCCACATCCGCCAGAGCTCGAGCTTGCGACCGTCGCGTCCGAGCTGCCTGAGCAAGCGACGCACGTGCAGCCAGTCCTGTTCGCTCCCGTCCCACAGGTAGGGGGTAGGATGATTGGGCCCGGCCAAGGAAAGTCGAGAGGGAGGGGACACGAGAGACGGCACGGAGAGGGAGAGGGAGACGGGGCGCAGATGGGGATGGTTCGCGGGACGCATCATGAGCCTGACCCACCGCCTGCGTCTGACCCACGCGCCGGCACTCAGTTTTCCGACGTTGGCGTGCCAGTGTTTGTCACGAAAGAGCCAGTTGTACTCGAAACCGTCGTGCTGTACCTCGCCGAGATCGGAGCGCATGTCGATCATCCAGGCGGTGGAGACCCAGCGCCACGTGCCGTCCGGGAGGGGATAGTGGTCGAGGGAGAGGCTGGGGAGATGTCGGCGGGCGCTGCGAGCGTCGGGGGCTGTGAACGGGGGCGGATCGGAGGGGAGAAGGGAGAGGGGAGAGTAGAGAGGGGTGGAGAAGAGGGTGACCCTGGGGGGGCAGTCAGCACCGGGAGGCGGGGAGGGGGGGTGACGGACCCCCTCTGGTTTTCGTACAAGACGGCCCAGCGGTAGACGTCTGTGTCGTGGGGGGGGCGGGCGAGGTGGGCGTCATCGAGGAGGATGTCGTCTGCGGAGAGGTCGGGCGAGAGGGTGGCGCGGGGGGCGGGGTGGGGGGCGTGGAGGGAGGGGAGCGAGGAGGAGGGCGGGGCGTGCTGGAGGAGACGACGACGGGCGGGGTCGGCGGCGGCGGGGTCGTCCGCGAGCATGTGCTGGGGGAGGGACATGGCGGGAGCCAAAAGCGGAAACGGCCCTTTGCGGAAGCGATGATGACGAACACGCTCGTGCAGCTCGGCAGGCTTGGACGGCGGGGCGCAGGACTGGCACAGCGGCGGGGATACGGGCAGGGCGGGGCGAGGAGGTGCCCGTCGTGCGGGGCGGGGCTGCCCACGGCGCTGCCGGTGTGCGGGCGGTGCAGGCACATTGGGAGGGTCGACGGGGCGGCGACACCACACGAGCTGCTCGGGCTGCCGTACGGGCCGAACCCGTTCGTGGTGGACACGGGGGAGCTGAGGCGGCGGTTTCTTGAGGCACAACGACTGTGCCACCCCGACGGGTGGGCGACGGGGGACGAGGTACGGGCCATGGACTCGCGTGGACGGCGCTAACGCGCACCAGAGGGACAGGGACGCGGCGCTGGCACTGTCAAACGCGGTGAACGCGGCGTACAGGACGCTGCTCTCGCCGACGGAGCGGGTTGGGTATCTGCTGGGACGGCACGGGCGGGCCGTGGAGGAGACGGACGGGGCGGAGGACATGGCGCTGGTCGCGGAGGTGCTCGAGACGCGGGAGGCGGTCGAGCGGAGCAGCGGGGCCGGGCTGCGGCGGCTGCGGGCGGACAACGAGGGCAGGGCGGCGGACGCGGTGGGCGCAATCGCGGATGCGGTCGGGCGGGCGGACTGGGCGGCGGCGAGGCGGTGGGCGGTCCGGCTCCGGTATCTCGAGGGCATCGGCGAGGCGATCCGGGCCCGCGCGGAGAATGCCGACTAGACACCGTTTGCACATGTTCCGCTCCCGGTGGCCGTCGTGGCCGTCGACGTTGACGATGAAGCGCCCCTTTGCCACCGCCCACGACCGACGTCCCGGCAAGCACCGCAGGGTCCTCGCCCGCCCCCCGCCCCTCCTCGGCCCCCTCCACGACGCCCGCCACGTCGACTCCCTCCGGCCACCGTCCCGCCCGGCGCTCAAGCCCTCGCTCGTCGACAACCCAAAGTCCCCCGTCGCCAACTTTGCCGCCCTCGCCGCCGTCCCACTCACCTATCACTTCACCGAGCTCTTCGACACCGCCGCCAACGTGCCCCTCGTCCGGTCCGTCCGTCCCTCCCCCCCCCGCGCCCCCGCTCACCCCCCACAGCTGCTCCCTCCAGCTCGACACCCACCCTCAGGTCAACGCCGTCGGCGACCACCCAAACAAAAAGTCTGCAGAGCGTCTCTGTGCGCTCTCCGCGCTCTACCAGCTCCACGCCCTCGGTCTCGTCCGTCCTCTCTTCCTCGCTCCCCACACACCCTCTGATCCCTCCACAGCTCGACAAGCCTTCCCCGTCCGACGTCCCCACCATCGCCCCCCCTCCTCAGCGCTCCCTGTCCGATGGCTCCGTCGTCTCCTATGACCGCGCCCGCAGCTTCATGGACTACTACTGCCGTCTCTATGGCTTTCCGAAGCCCGACGTCGACTACCAGTGTCTCCAACCAAAGCACACCAATGCTGTCTGGGAGGCGGTCATGTTCGTCGACGGCCGCCGCATCGGCATGGGCTCCGCTTCCACCAAAAAGAACGCTCACGTCCAGTGCTATCTCGACGTCACCCACTACCTCGAGAGCTGCGACCCGGATCTCTGGAAGCGCTATCTTGCCGCCGCAAAGTCAGGCAAGGACCTCGGCCTCGCCCCAAAAGTCGCCCTCCACATCAGCGATGCTCTCGCAGACGACATCATCGACCTCTGCTCCGACATCAAAAAGAGCATGCTCTACAGGAACAGGCCCGCTTTGAATCAACCCGCCCCCGTCCCGCTCCCACCCGACCCCCATCCATCCCCCCCTCGTTACTGGCCCCCGCACGCTGCCTCCCTCAGGTCCGCAGAACTCCAAAAAAGGCGTCAGGCCTATCTCCACGATCCATCCACTCACGGGATGCGCGCCATCCGCACCGCCCTTCCCATCTACTCTCGCTCTCCCGAGCTCCTCTCCCACATATCCAACAATGACGTCACCATCTGCATGGCCGCTACCGGTTCTGGCAAAACGACACAGGTCCCTCAGCTCATCCTCGACGACTACATCGATCGCGGCCAAGGCGCGTACTGCAACATTATTTGCACACAGCCCCGTCGTCTCGCGGCTCTCAGTGTCGCTGACCGCGTCGCAAAGGAGCGAGGCGAGATAGTCGGCCATGGCTCCGTAGGTTACAGCGTTCGTTTCGAGTCAAAACTCCCCGAGGAACATGGCTCCATCACATTTTGTACAATCGGCGTCTTGCTGAGGCGCATCCAGTCCGCCTTGTCAGAGGGTGGTCTCTTGGCGGCCAAGCTCGACCAAGTCACTCACATCTTGGTCGACGAAGTCCACGAACGCGACATCGACACGGATCTCCTCCTCGTCGTCCTCAAACGCCTCATGGAGGACCGCAAGGCGCGTGGTCTTCCCCTCAAGGTCGTCCTCATGAGTGCTACTATTGATCCGCGTCTCTTCCAAGAGTACTTTCCTGACGCAGCGGGAAACAAAGCTAGCGTCATCGACATCCCTGGTCGTACCTTTCCTGTCGCAAAACATTTTTTGGACGACTTCGTTGCGGATATGAAATCACAACCTCAGCTTGCCTGGGTCTTCAACGACGAGTCCGTCTCCAAGTACCTCGTCCGAGAAGATGCCTACGCCCAACGCAGTCACACATCCGATTCATCGCCGTCTCATCATTCTGTGCTGGCTCACGACGAGCTAGAGCTGCCTGCGCCCCTTGTCGCTGCCACCATTTCGCACATCTTCCAACAGTCCGATTCAGGCCATGTCCTCGTCTTTCTGCCCGGATGGGAGGAAATCTTGTCCGTGCAACGACTCCTCTTGGGTGGCAGGCTCCCACTCGATTTTGGCAATCAAACAGAATACAGCATCCACGTCCTCCACTCAACGATACCCCTTGCCGAACAACAGGTCATTTTTGATCCTCCTCCCGCGGGTGTTCGTCGTATCATCTTGGCAACCAACATTGCTGAGACCTCGGTCACGATTCCAGATGTTGTCTATGTCGTCGACACCGCAAAGATCAAGGAGCTACAGTTTGACCCCGATCGACATATATCTTCCCTCGTCTCGGCATGGGTCGGTTCGTCCAACCTTAACCAGAGGGTCGGACGCGCAGGCAGGCATCGCCCCGGAGAATACTTTGGCCTATTGAGCAAGACTCGGGCCGCAAACCTTCATCCACACCAAACGGTCGAAATGAAGCGTGTGGACTTGAGCAATATCGTGATGCACATCAAGGCTTTGAGCTTTCCTGGAATGGAGGCAGAGGAAGTCCTCGCGGCAACGATTGAACCACCCGCTACCGACCGCGTCGCGGCGGCGATGAAGGCTCTTCAGATGGCCGGAGCTTTGGACCACCACAAAAACCTGACGTCGCTTGGTCGCGTCCTCCTTCAACTGCCGGTGGATGTACAGATGGGCCGTTTGGTCCTGCATGGCGTCTTCTTCCGCTGTCTCGACAAGGCGCTGACGCTAGCCGCGATCCTCACGAACCGGGATCCCTTCTTTTCGCCTATCCATCTCAAAGCAGAGGCAGCCGCCATCAAGGCCACGTGGTCTCCAAGGGAGTTCAGATCCGACGCACTGACGATATTGAACGCGTACGACGCGTGGCACGAAATGTATCGCAATGGCGAGCATGGGCGCGCGTCTAGGTTCTGCACTGACAACTTTCTCTCCAAGTCAACGCTGATACTGATTACCAAAGTTCGGGAGCATCTCCTGCAGTCTCTCTATCAAGCCGGGGTTATCGATGCAGCCGATGGCGGTATCCACGGTCGAGCACGCAACCGTGAATGGACAATGCCACCCGCCCTCAACACTAATGCACACTCCCAACCTCTGCTCGCTGCTCTCATTGCTGTTGCAACCCAGCCCAAGTTCGCTGTCCGCACGGGTGAGATGACATTGCGAACTCAGCACGACAAGGTCTGTCCCTGCGTCAGTGTCGTCATATCATGTCAGTTGACATGGTCTCGGTAGATCACCTTTATCCATCCGAGCAGTGTGAACCACCGCAAGCATATCAGATCGTTTGAGGATGAGCCATCTTTACTCCAGGGGGAGAAACAGCTGTATGCCTATGCGGAGAAACGGCAGAATCTCACCGTCGCAGGACAAACTCCTCAGATGTACATCATCAACACGACACGCTTGGACCCTTTGACCTACCTGTTGTTTGGTGCGAACGACATTCGGGCTACTGAACGCGGGCTTGAATGTGATGAATGGTTGCCCATCGTCGGAAACTTGGAAGTTCTGGATGACATCCAGCGCCTAAAGACTATGATGGAGGCCTGTATGTTGCGGTTCTTCCAGGGTGTTCACATGAACAGAATGCATACCGAGTCTCATTTCGGGGACATGCCTGCGCGAGAAGACGAGGTGGGCGAAGAAACACTGAACGAAGAACTTCCTTTGTCTCCACGGGAACTATCCAATCTAGATTCCATCATGCGAGACACCGTACGAATGCTGAATCGTTACAGCGACGAACGGATGCTTGGCACACGGTCGGCGGCCAGTTCTCGGAACGCGACGCCAATGGCTTCCCCCGCATTCCCCACCAGTAGATTACCAGGACCGAGGTCGGGTTATTCAACGCCCTTTGGTGCCGGTTCCGCATACAATTCACGACCCAGCACGCCGAGCTGGCTTTCACGAAGTTATTGTTCATGATTAAACTGGCATCGAGGACAACATATCTTAGACGCACATCTCCACTCTGATGTATCTTAGTAGTATCTAATAGCAAATATGGCGTGGCGTCGTTACTTTTCACACAAGCCTGCTCACCTCGAGGACGCGGGCTCAAGCCGACCGTCCACCACCGTCTTTGCGGACCTACAGCAGCAATTTGAAGCACCGTTCCTACACCTTGAAGGATGGCTACTAATATGCGTGGCTTAACGCAGGCAGGTCTCGTCCCTCCTGCCTGTGTGGTTCCCCACTAATGCCATCCTAGTTTATCGCGGACATCCGTGGTGCGCGCGTGCGCGAACTCGAAGAAAAGAGGATCAACAAGGAGATGGCGAACATTCGCAAAAAGTTCAAAGGTTTAACCTTTCCCGTACCACCATCCTCTCCGCGCTCAGTGACGGGTTGCTCACAGACGGAAACCTGGACGGCTATCAGAAGAAGAAGTAAGCTTAGGAACATCGCCGTCAGTTCGATGTCCAACCTGAATTTGTGTGCCTCCAGGTATGTTGCGAAGATCATCTTCACATACATATTGGGCTACAAGGTCGATGTTGGACACATGGAGGCTGTCAATCTCATATCCAGCCCCAAGTATTCAGAGAAACAGATCGTATGGCCTCGACCGTTCCTATCCCGAATCGCATCTTACCATGTCAACAGGGATACCTTGCTGTGACCCTTCTCATGCACGAGAACTCGGATTTCCTTCGTCTAGTTGTGAACTCAATACGAAAGGATCTAGACGAGAATAACGAGGTCAACAACTGCCTCGCTCTGCACGCAATTGCAAACGTTGGTAGCAGCGAAATGGCGGACGCACTCTCAGAGGATGTACACCGACTTCTCATTTCACCGTAACGTTTATTTCCCGTCTTTGTTTTTCTTCAACCTTGACCGCTTATCGTGCCCCCAGCACTTCCCAAACCTTTGTTAAGAAGAAAGCCGCGTTGACTCTGCTGCGACTGTACCGGAAACATCCTGAAGTCATTCCTGCGGCAGAATGGGCGTTACGCTTGGTATCTATCATGGATGATCCAGACTTGGCACGTGTCCAGGCTGCCTCTTCTTACTTATCCCTCACAAATGGGACATCTCCAGGGCGTCGTCTTGTGTGTCACAAGTCTGGTTATGGCCCTCGCCCAGGACCATCTTGACGCCTTTGCAGTGTGTTATACAAAGGCTGTCGATCGTTTGTACCGCGTGAGTGTGTTGTCCTATTGTCCGTCGAGAGTTTACTCACAGTTTCATAGCTGGTCATCCAACACGAGTACTCGGCGACCTACGCCTATTACAGAGTCCCTACTCCGTGGCTGCAGGTGAAGCTCCTACGACTTCTTCAGTATTATCCCCCGACAGGTGCGTTATCAGTACCCTTTATGGAGCGTGTTACCCTGATGAAATTCAAAGAGGACCCTGCACTTCGCAATGCGCTGGACGAAGTTCTTCAAACGATCATGAATAACAGTGCCGAACCGTCGAGAAATGTGCAGCACAACAATGCCCAGCATGCAGTCCTTTTCGAGGCCATCAGCCTCGCTATCCACCTGGATACTAATTCACCTCTGGTCGACACGGCTGCCGTTCTTCTGGCTCGTTTTATCTCTTCCAAAGAGACAAATGTTCGGTATCTCGGGTTAGATACAATGGCCCACCTCGCCGCACGAGCAGATTCCCTCGACCCTTTGAAGAAACATCAAGGCACGATTATCCTATCCCTTCGCGACAAGGATATATCTGTGCGGAGACGTGCCTTGGATCTACTCTACAGCATGTGTGATGTTGATAACTCGGAATTGATCGTCGGGGAACTTCTCCGATATCTCAAGGTTGCAGACTACGTGTTGCGGGAGGAAATGGTACTCAAAATCGCTATTCTCACCGAAAAATATGCAAGCTCCTACAAATGGTATGTCGACACCATATTGCAACTTATCAGCGCTGCTGGCGACCATGTTGGGGACGAAGTGTGGTATCGAGTAGTCCAGATTGTTACCAACACAGAGGACCTTCAGGAGTATGCTGCAAGGGTCGTATTTGAGCACCTCAAGGCGCCTGTTGCACACGAGAGTCTGGTAAAAGTAGGAGGTACAGCATCGAATTCGTCACCGCGTGGCAACTCTGATCGTCAGAGTAACAGGCTATATCCTTGGTGAATATGGACATCTTATTGCGAATGAACTGGGATATAGCCCCATCGAACAGTTTCAAGTTTTGCACTCGAAATCGCAATTCTGTGTAGCTCCCACACGCTCCCTACTCCTCTCTACCTATATCAAATGGGTCAACGTCTTCCCTGAAATCAAGCCCCAGCTTGTCAATGTCTTTGAACGTTATAGACATGTTCTTGATGCCGAACTCCAACAACGTGCCTGCGAGTTCTACGCGCTGGCATGCCGCTCAGATGATGACGAAGTACTGCAGAATGTTTGTGAGGAGATGCCTCCATTTCCACCTCGAGTCAGCGGATTAATGTGTCGACTGAATCGCAAGCTTGGAGATACAGAGGATAAGCGGACCTGGGTACATGGGGGGAAGGAGATCAACCTCGAGCGCCAACTATCAAAGCGCCAGGTAACCAAAAGCAAAGAGATGACCCTAATCAATTCGGGTACAGCCTCTGCTCCTCCCCACGGTGATGAAGTGATAAACTCGCTCGCTGGCCTTGATCTCTCTACGCCGAGTCATCCTCCCGAGCCTGAGGCAGTTCCCCGGTTTACTGTCGCGCCAGGCATCGACAAATGGTTCAACAAGCTGACGTACGGTGCAGAAGGGGTGCTATACGAAGATGTCCAGATACAAGTGGGTGTTAAATCGAGGTTTCAGGGCCACCTTGGGCAGCTCGCCATATACTTTGGAAACAAAGTCTCCGCTCCCCTCACATCGTTTACGTCTACTGTCCATGTCAGCGACCCAGACGCGCTCTCTGCTACGTTTGCTAAAATCCCCCCAAACGTACTCGCACCGCGCACTCAGAGCCAGCAAATCTTACAGGTCCAGTGCAAGAAAGTGTTTACTTCGTTCCCCGTCTTGACGGTGTCCTTCTTGGCGGGAGCTCACCAATCCATTTCGATCCGACTGCCGATCACGATCACAAAGTTTTTTGAAGGCGTTAAATTTGGGCAGGCGGACTTTTTTGAACGCTGGAAGCTAATTGGGGGACCGCCAAGGGAGTCCCAGGCTGTCTTTCCGATATCGCTGGACAACACGGGCCATGTTGATATCGCTCGCAATCGACAAGTGATAGTCGGTAATCACCTGGAGATTCTGCAAGATATTGACCCAAATCCGAGCAATCTTGTCGGGGCCGGAGTTCTTCATACTTCTGTAGACGGCAAGGTTGGGTGTTTGGTTCGCCTAGAACCAAATCGCGAAGCCAAGGTGCGTTTTCTCGCCCGGTGTACAGTTCGTTTGACACCAACTTGTGTACAAAAGTTGTGCCGTATCACAGTCAGGAGCACGTCGGAAGATGTGGCAGCTGAAGTACGGAAGCTAGTGGAGACTGTACTAAAGGCGGACACATAACAGACACCGCACCACAAATTACGTGCGTGCATTTGATATTCATACATGTATAATACAGATATAATATATCAACAGCAATTTCGAAATCATAGAAGCGATAGGGGATACAGACACCCATGAATTAGCCTGGGATACTCGTCACAGGGAGCTTTATCGTCGAATCAATAACCCGTTAAAAATGTTCTTGGCTTTCTTGCCAGGTTCGTCAAGCTCCTTTCCTTGAGATGTGTTTGGGTTGTGAAGCGATTGTGCAGGAGGTGAGGGGGTGTGTGAGTCAACAGATTTAGAAATCAAAGTCGAGATTGAATCGGTTGATATTGACTTGGGACGCAAAATGCGCGCCCGAGATAGCGGGCGTCGATCCCCGGAAAATATCTGTGACTTATGCGAAGATATCTCGGGGACAGAACCTCGTCGAAGAACAGCAGCATCTTCAGGAGATGAATCAGGAGGGGGAAAACGATTAGATATAGACAGGGAACTGTGCGGAAGGGGCTTGTCGAACAATGAAAGGGGCGTCGAAGACTGAAATGATTTTGGAGGGGAAGTGGGCGAGAGTGGGGAATGAGGGGCTTTATAGCGGGGCCGATCACCATCCCACCTAGAAGCGACCGGATGGGATTCAATGGTGGCGAGTTGACTGACACGTTGCAAGGCAATTTCTTCTACTTCAAAACACCGAGAACATAGGTCGGACACATGGTCTTTTTCAACCGGGCTGGCCTTTGAGGCAGCGAGTCTCGCGCTGCGGACCAGGGATGAACTAATGCATGCAAGGTGCCGCGGTATATCAAGGACGTGGGGAAGAAGGGGGATAGCTTCTCTCTCGAGAACCGGGATATTCGACCCTCGTTGGTGCAGAGAATCCACGACTTTCAATCGTTGATGACTGAACGTAGGGTGGCCAGAGTGGGGGTTGTACGCGTCGTGAATTGGTGTTGAGACAACCAGAATGTAATCCACCATTGCCGGGAGGTTTTGCTTCAGAAAATTCCTTATTCCACGCATGTATTCCTCTTTTTGCACAGTCTAAGGCAGATGTCCAAGTCAGCTGCATATGAGATCGAACATCTGCAATCTTACGACGTTGAGGTTGGCTAAACTCTGTATAACCTTCGCAATCAACGTGAGGCTACGTTGTACCATAGTACTAGGCAACCCTGCGATGATGTAAGTTTGTGTCGTGGTAGGTGGGTATAATTACCTGGCGCCAATCCAAACAGGTGTGGATGGAGGATAGCCGGTACGATGAAGCGAAGAAAACAGAAGGCGGAAACACCCTGCCAAGGAAGGTCTTTATGCTGTTTGTCTAGACCGTCTTTCCTTTTATACCGATGCTCAACAAGTTTCCGAATGTGTTCAAATAACCTGCGTATTTCACTAAGAAGCAAGCCTATCAGCCAAAGGGTGGTCTGTCCTGATAATCACGTACTAAGGACAATCCCCCCTATGGGCATAGATAGAATCCCACATTGCCTGACACCACTCCACCAACTGTTCGACCCCACGTTCAATATCCTTAAGACCTTTGCCGGTGCGATTTGGATCGACTTCAATAGTTATCTTCTCCGAACAAATTTGACGAATGATTCTTCCGATGCTCGCTTCCAAAAATGACCTCCCATAGAAAGCCATTGCAAGTTCCATTGTCTTTGTAAATATGGTGTTGCCTCGAAACAGTGTGCTATGCGCTGACAAAAAAAAAACAGTTACAGAACTGAGTCACTCGAAATAATAAATAAAAATAAAAAAACCCTTACAGCTTGGAGTACCGTCTACTTCATGATCCGCGTATTCTGAGATATGTTCGACCAGAACACCTTTGGCTATGGCGATGTACATAAGTTGTTCAGACAGGGTGCGCAGTTGGAGCTTGCGCTCAAAATCGTTCATCCACTCCAAAAGATTACGTGTTTGGAGTACCTGCGGACAGTGAGGTGAGTAGCCAAGTCAAAGCGATAGTTTAGCATCTCACCGTAAGCATGCCAGAGTAGCTGGAATGGGGTAGAATAATCTCTCTGCAACAGATGTTGAACAGGGCTTGAAGAGATGTGTTTCATAGGCGACCCACTCATCAACTTTGAGTTTCATGCGTATCTCACCAACCTGAACACCAGCCAAAGCACCACCCGGTTGAATAACAGGGAACCACCCCTCCATATCTTCACTTCTGCGGAAATTGGTTAGCGCAATTCGGATAGAACCGAGGAGCGCCGGTTTCACAAGTCGCTTCTCCTTGAATAACAAGACCTCTAGAACCTCAAAAGGTGGTAAATCTGCGAATAAAAAGTTTTCGTGCCAATCTGGAGAACCTATCCCCTTTATCACACTCGTCCGACCGCAAAGATTGTCATCTATGCGGATTTCGCAAAATACATCCAAGTCGACAGGATCAGATTCTGCCCTGGAGTCTTCGGAGGATATCAAAGAGCTTGCGCTGGTGTCAATAAAGGGCTTTTGGTTGCCAAGGCTCCGTCCTTGCATCACAGTGAGCTCGACTTGACGCCACACGCGATACAGTCCACCATCTGAACTGATATAGGGTTGACCGTATATCTCTGCCCTAGCATAAGAACGAAGGAGAACAAGCCAAGTGTTGCAGGCATCCACATCGCTGAAGTGCAAATATATCTGTTCGGAGCCAGGTCCGGAACTCCATCGTTGCCCACTACATTCAGAATCAGCATAAGAAAGATAGGAGGAAGAGAAACTGCACCCAGCAGAAGATATCCCGATACAGTTCTGGCGGAAGAACAATGACGGATCGGCGTGGCGAATGTCGGTGTGATTAAGCATGTGTAAGTACACGGTCTGGTACAAGATCGTTTCCTTGGCTGCCATCAGTCAAACGGAGAGAGAGGCTGATGGGCCGTACGCCATACATCGACATAGATATTCAGAAGGCAGTGATCATCTTCATCCAATACCTTGCACACCGCTGGCCGCCATTGGGTCGGTCCGGGATGAGGGCGAGTAAGCGACATCCAGCTTGGCTTTTCTGCAAGGCGAGTTAGCGTTCGGCACGGCCGATGTGGTGCACGACGGACCTTTGAGCTTCTTGGGGGCATCCTCGGTGGATTTGCTGAGCTCCTTGCGGTCGGCCTTGCGACGCGAAACCACGGGCTAAGTAAGAACGGTGAGAGGAGGTATAACAGAGAGAGGGCCAATGCACACTTTACGCAGACCAAGGGCAGCTGCAGGGGGGATGTAGACCTCCGCGGAGACGATGAACTCACGAGAGGCCAATTCGCTCTGCGACATGACAGGACAAGCGCAAGATTCTCATGGCCCGTGTCATTGCGAGCGTGCCGGTGAACGGCCTCGCACGATTCTACTTACTTACTTACTACCACTGCAAGCAAGATCACGCTCGAGCATTGAATGATATTCCCTCTGAATCCAGCACAACACCTCGCAAATGGCAATGACTGTAATATCAACAGAGGAAAAAAGAATGAAAAGAAACCGGCCCAAGGAAATATCTAGTGGTATACGAGATGAAATTTAAGATAGATTAATCACAAGGAAGAAAAAAAGGAGATGCAATCATGCAGTCGAGGGTGATATCATGTCAACATAAAACCGCCGGATGTAGTATCGAGTGAAATGATGCAACACAGCATGAAATCATATGAGTGCTTCTTAAAAATGCGTAGCTTCACTCTTGCTTGAGCCTGCAATGGACATCAGACAACGCGCCACACCATAGGCACAGCCATACGCTGTGGTATTTGCGTACCCATTACCATTGGCAATATGCTTCTTCCCCTTGGCAGGTTTCTGATATGTCTGGATGTAAAAGTTGATGAACAGCACGAGGTAACTTGACAGAAGGCCGCATCCGAGCAGTGCGGCAGTCTCCGTTCCAGCACAGCTTCCAACATGAGGGAAATGGGGAAAGTGCGAATGTGCAAAATGCTGGTAGGCTACACTAGGTGTCAGGGTCTCTGAAACCATGAATTGTAAATTTACACATACTACCGAAGTAGACAATGAAGAGGTCAATGACAAACTGCGTGATTTGCATAGTTGTCAGGTGCTTTTTCCACTAAGGATCCAGGTGAGACAAGCGCGAATTATTGCAACAATGGACACACCCAAATCTTGGCACCGCCAGCCGTCGCGTAGTAGTAGTAATCTATGACACCCTGAGCAGTAGCACCATCAGTCCGCATGGGTACTCACACATGATGACGTGGACCAAGAGATTCAGGGAAATAACAACCCATGACTAATGTTGAATATTAAGACATGTGTGACAGAACGAGCAGACGACAACTTACAACACTCGTCTTGCCGTTCAATTGTGTAAAGCATAACAGAGCTGTCGCGGAATGGTGGAACACGTGCAAGAAAGCTAAACGGCCATGTTGAAAGGTGGACACTGACGAGAACCAGAATTGTTACCAAGAGGCTTTTTCTTCAAAGCCAAGAAGACCGTGTCGAAGAGCTCGATGTATTTGAAGTAGTAATTAATCATGTAATAAAATTCAAGTCTCTGGAAGTTCGAGGCAGTGAGGAAGGAAAAGACCAAGCAGGCAAAAACTGACTGGTGTCCACGCTTCGTCGTCACAGATAGAACCATACGCGCCAGCCCAGGCCCATATCGAAGCCACCTCTTCGAGAATTAGAGCGAGGAGGAGAGCACTTCCCAATGACAAGAAGGCATTATGAATACGGAAAAGAGTGTTGAGTTTTTGTGGAGGGCGGTTTCTCATGATTTCCTGAATGCCAAAAATGATGGCAAGGTAGGACACCAAAGCCACCGACACTACGAGTGAGGTGGAAAGGGGCGTCTTGCCTGGCACATAGTGGGAGAGATGGTAGGGGAGAATGTCAGCAGGTAAGACGGAGAGAAGGAAATCGGCAAGAGGAGCCATGATGGTGGAGGGGAAAGGAAAAAAATGAAGTCGAATTGTGGGGTGACCGAGGCGAGCTGTGACAAACGGCACCGCGTGACGGGTCCATCAATATTACAAGTCACGCTGTCGACGACAGCATCTGATCATAGTCACTCGAGTCAGGTGCCGCAGGCCCGCAGCACAGGTCCAAAAATTGTCCGCCCGCTCGGCTAGTTAGCGTTTGACCTGACCGCTTGTTTGAAATCACAAGCAGCATCTGAAGGAGCCTCGGCTGCAAGCGAAAGCAGGGAGCAAATAGGTTCTGCACAAACTCGTAGCCGGCGCCGTAGACACGGAATCACGTGATATGACGACGCCACACCTTCCTTGTTTGTCAATGCCCTATTCGCTTGCTCACGGACCACCGACGACTTGCTACCACGATGTGGTGGTTGGACCCAGGGAAAGAAGTGCTGAATGTTGTGCGTACCACCACTATCAGCCATAAGATTCTGTTTAACATCGGTTCGCCTAGTTGTTCAACAGAATTCTCGCACCGTATGTCGAGAACCTCGATATGAACCAGGTCAATTATGGAATTGGGCAAGGTCAGCCTATGCTCCCAGTTCACGAACAGCCCTCTGACGTCGTGTAATCCTCAGGTCAGCTGACTTTGCGCAACTTACGTCTCAAAAGGGGTGCCCTTGACAAGTTCAGACTTCCTATTGACGTCCTCGAAGGTTAGCACACAAAACCCTTCTTGGCCATTGTTGAACACTGCCCTCCAGGATATCTCGGAACGTTCACGCTTTCCCTTTATTGGATGAACTTGGGCAACCGGCCCGTTGAAATTCTCATCGAAGATGTCTACCTCCTTGTGGTCCCCTCCCCCCAGGCTAACATTGATCCCGAAGAAGAGGATCTAAGGGCCCAAGCTACCAAGCAAGAACGCCTTGAGAGTGCCGAATTACTGCATATGCGGGGTCAGGCAGACGGTTCGCTGGGTATGTAATTTTCTAGCTTGACACCAGTGTTTTTTCAGACGTCCAATGTGGCGGATCAGCAGATACTTCCCCTCAGTCGCAGGGACTCTGGGCTTCCTTGACCGCTAAGATAATAAACAATTTGCAAGTGACGGTCAAGAACATTCATGTAAGGTATGAAGACAAGCTGAGTGTTCCTGGTGTAAGTGTGGTTATTAGATCAACTCTCCTAGAGCTGTATCGTTACATTTAGCATCCTTTTGCCGCGGGGATTACCCTCGCATGCTTCACCATCCGGTCTGTGAATGAGCGTTGGGAGTCGGCATTCATTGAAAGTACTGCTGGCGCGATCCATAAAGTAAGTAGCGTTTAGGACCTTGGCAGCACCACTGATTGCAACATAGCTATCAAGCCTGCTATCTCTGGCCATCTACTTTGATACGGACTCCCCCAGTATGGCTGGCTTACCAGCATACGAGGCCAAGCGAAAGTTTATGGACATGGTGTGCTCTTACCAGCGTTTATTGCCACCACTAACGCCTGTGGGTAGATACCCCTCAATGACCAGGATTCCTCTCACCAGTTTATACTCAGTCCCGTATCAGGGGAGGGTAAAGTAAATAATTGATTGTCCCGAGAGGGTGCAGTCTAATCAAGGTTTTTGCAGATCGTTGTAAACCATAAAGTAGACGACAAAACACCTCGGTTCGATGTGCGCCTACGCTTTGAGGAGATCGGTGTAGCTCTGGACGACAGCCAATATCGGGATATCATATCTCTTGTGGATATGTACCATCTTTATATCCGCCAGCATCAAGTAAGTGAACGTGTACACTACAGCGCAAACTACTGACGCGCTTAGTACCGTAAATTCCGACCAAGTGACAACGACTTGTCAAGAAACCCCGCAAGAGCGCGTCTACACTTCGCTGGTTCAGCCATTCTGAACAGTGTTCATGAACGACGTCGCAAATGGACTTGGGCTTACTTTGCGGAACGTCGTGATGACCGGAACCAATACGTGGAACTTTTTGAGCGAAAGCTCATGAATACTCTCCGAGAGCATGTATGTAAATCTTTCAGCCGCCTGGATCATTCGTGTTCAATGGTCTTGGAGTAGGAAGGTGCATCGATTGCAGCACTGGAACGAAAACTTGCATATGAAGACATCCGCTTCTACAGGTCTATCGCGCGGTCTCATTTACGGAAGGATATCGCACAACGAAAGAAGCTAGAAGAAGAACGTGCTCGGCAACAACAAACACGCAGCTGGACGTCCTGGTTATGGGGCTCCGAAAGCCCTGATGTCCCAAGTGAAAATGCAGCTTTTGGCCATCCGATGACGGAGGAACAGCGAAGGCAGTTATACGATATCCTTGACTACGACGAAAAATCTGCTATTGCAGCTTCTTTTGAAACACCTCGGGATGCTGTTAAGCTGTGTATTGCAGCTGGGTTAAGAAAGGGATCATTCGCATTGAGGAGTCATCGGAAGGGACGGGCTTCGGATGTCATATCTATGGTCTTTGAATCATTTCGTGCTGACTTTGTTCAGAGACCGGACAGTTTCGAAGCGTCAATGTCTCTGGGAGGGTTGAGTGTATTTGATGGGACCACCAAGGACACCCTTCACCCTCAGATTGTGCAAGTCAAAAAACCTGTGGTTGAACAGGATTGCTCAGGGAAATATGCGGAGTCCGATGAACCTTTCTTCTACCTCAAAGTTGAGAGCAATCCGCTTGATCGGCGGGCAGACACTGCTCTTACGGCTCGCATGCGCCATATGGAGATTATCTACCACCGAGGATATGTCGAGGCAATTGCGAAATTCTTGAGACCACCGGAAAGTCAGTTAGAGTCGGTAGAGGCGTTGCTCGTGAGTGTTTGAGCGCATTCTGTGTCGTGTGAGCTGAATGTGTGTTTAGAATGTTGCTAGTCAAACGCTGGAAGGATTGCGGAAGGAAACACGGGCTGGATTGGAATATGCATTGCAGTCCCACAAGACAATCGACTTACAAGTGGATATGAATGCGCCGGTAATTATTGTCCCGCAAGAGTATGTATTTCCATCGGCGCCTTTCCATTGCGACCTGACCGTTATTAGCATCACCTCTTTTGATGGTGGTCATTTGATCATTGACGCTGGACATATTGCTGTAGAGAGTGATCTTGCGGATCAAGATGCCATGCGCGAGCTACAGGCAAAAAAGAATCAACAATATAGCGAAGCAGACTATGCGCGCTTGGAATCGTTGATGTATGATAAAGTGATGCTTAAGCTTGAAGCGGCGCAGGTGATTTCGCTTTCTTATATTGTGGTCTCCTGTGCTCATCGACTGTAGTTCATAATAGGCACCAATTTGCAAGCATGCCGCGATGCACTGATCTCAAAAAGTGGCGACGGCCTCCACTTACTGGAGCGTACAAACATTGATCTACAAGTGCAGAATTCAATCGTCCCGAGTGTTATCAACCTCACTCGATTCAAAGTTTCCGGGAAACTGCCAAGTTTGCATGTCAACCTATCTGATGCGAAGTATAAGGCACTCATAAAGTTAATTGATGTCACCATCCCACGATTTGGTGACGAATCGGAGAAATACAAATCAAGGTCGTCGTATATCGATCCAGAGTCTGTAGTCTTGCCACTCTCTGCGGGACTATTCTCTCAAACGGGGGCGGAATACAATATCGATATTGATGGCTCTGAGACCGAACACGCCTCTAGCAACCGCGACGATGTATTTTTTGAAGCGAGCGATGGGACCTCGGAGGTAGTGTGCAACCCCCATTTCCTGAGCCTCCTTGACACATGTAGCAGAATCCGGAACTCCGGCAACGGATTTTTGAGTTCGACTTTGCTGTCGACGACTTACGTGCGTCAATTTCACGATCGGGTCAAGATGGGGGTGAGAAGCAGCTTGGACATGTCGCCCTTCAACACTTCCGGCTTAGCCTAGTGCTCCTTAAGTACAATTTAACTGTGGATGTCAATCTCAGGTAGGTTTCAACCAAACAACTTTGGATTATGGTTGATGCTTTGTGAAGGACCTTGGTCATGAATATCGTGCAGACAAAGCAGCAGCCGATTCGACTCATATCATCGGACTACACCAATGGTGGTGATGACAAAGACCTTCTCTCAGTCTCATATTTGCGCGTGCAAAGAAGTTCCCCCGAATTTTCCACTGTTTACGATAATATTGAGCAGAGTATCGATGTCCGTCTATCGACATTCATCTTCAATGCCGCACCAGAGCCCGTCATCTCTCTCTACGATTTTCTTATAACCACATTTGTTCCCCAAGAGGCTCCGGCAACAATCGAGAGCTTAGAACCTGAGGATGTCACGGGAATACAGTCTCGATCTACCAGTGCAACTCGAATTGCTATGAAATTAGACAGCATCCGAGGCAAGTAATGGCGAATGGGATTACAGAACTTCTGCTGACTGCGACACCCAGTTGTGCTGATCAACGATCTCGCTAGCTTGGCAACACTCTCGCTGTCAACGGCCTCTGTTCTCATGGTTTTGAGATCAAATACTATGCGTATCACGGGTCGTCTAGGAAGCCTGGCCCTAAGCGATGATCGCTCCGTAGATGTTTGCCGAGAGGAGTTTAAGCAAATCCTGTCCATCGAGGGTAGCAACTTTGCCGAATTCAGATACCAGACTTACGACCCTGAAGATGAGGGTTATACCGGTGTCAAATCAGCTATTTACTTAGCTGCGGGCTCACTTAAAGTCCACTTCCTCGAGCAGCCCTTTCGCGACATGTACTTGTTTGTCACAAAATTGGCGAAGCTGAAGAGTCTATATGACGCAGCTCGTGATGCAGCTGTGCAGAAAGCCTCTGAAATCGAACGTATGCAATTCGAAATATCTGTAAAGACACCCATCATCGTCTTTCCTTCTAATCCTGCTTGTCTTCCTGATATTGTAACTATGCGCCTCGGTGAGGTTTTTGCGAGCAACTCATTCGATGGGGATGTCAGCAGGATTTCAGCTAGCCTGAACGGGCTACAGCTTGCATCAGACCTGTATTATGATGGCGAACTGTCCACGCTCAAGATTGTTGATGACACCAGTATCATTGGGGATGTTTTCCAGCGTGCAAACATCGATCGTCCAAGGGAAGAGGTCCCGGACACTCAGGTGCGTTTGGATTTTTATAGCATCGATGTGACTCATATGCGCGATCACAGGTTACGGTCAAGATATCCGATATCAAGCTCTACCTGACCCAAATCCAATACGAGATTCTCGTCGGGCTCTCCCATTCGATACCACGAGTACTTGCGGATGCTCCTGTGGGCGGCGCCTACGCTGATTCTACTGGAACATCTTCCTCGAGTCTCGGCAACCCTTTGTCTTCTACTTCAGAGATGCGGCCATCTCTGATCGATCTAGAACCAGAGATCCGCATATCATCCACCCTAGCTGGTGATCGGCCCTGGACTACTATCGACATGGTGGCATCCGTAGCTGCTGTCAGACTGTATTTATATGACAGAGAGGCGACCACCGAGGCAAATCTTAGAGACCATGGGATCGCCCGGTTTGCCCTGAATGACGCCAGCCTTCGCTTCAAATCGATGTCCAATGGGGCTTCTGAGGCTCAGTTGATTTTACGGTCATTTACCATGAGCAACACCCGACCCGGTGGATCCAAATTCAGGGAAATCGTTCCCGCTGCAGATCATGAACGAAATCAATTCATGATACTTTATACCTCGTCTGGTACCTCCTCTCTTGTGGTCACGACCGTCGATGCTCCTCACATCATCTTTTCCATTGAGCCTGTCCTTTCACTTTTGTCGTTTTTCACCAGCGGTCCCATAAACCCGAAAATATCCGATAAAAACGGCGACGAAGAGACACCAAGAGACCCCTCAACATTTTCTACCACCGACTTACGTCTCGAGCTTCACGACGTATCTATCAGCGTGCTCGAGGACGATACCAACCCTTGTTCCCAGGCCATCAGACTTCGTATAAATCAAGTATTGTTGTCTCAGCAGGTTTGCATTGCTCTAAGTAATTACAGATGAGATGCTGACTATGCACAGGGTGTTTTGGCGTTGAGCATCAACAAGCTTGGGATGTCACTAATGCGGATGGGAGCAGAATCTGACACGGTTCGCTTTTTGGACGACGTTAACCTGACATTCTCCCTCGACAGTAGGGCGTCTCGACAAGAGCAGCACGTATCAATGGAAAGTTCATCGACGGAAATAGTCTTTCGGGCATCATACCGTGATATCATGCTCATCACTGCCATTGCCATAAAGGCTGTCGAGCTGTACGCTAGGTCACAGGGGGATAGTTTGGTGGACGGGGCACAGTACAGAGGTGTGCAGCCTCAGACTACTCCGTCTGCATCATCCGTGGTGGCTGCACGACGGACACCGGCAAAAGCACATATAGTTATGTCAAAGGAGCAGGTATGAGCCTAGTAAAATCATAAAGTGCATAATAACGCTTCACAGATGAAGGGGACCATCGACGGCTTTAGATTGATCTTAATTGGGGATCTCCACGAGCAACCCATGCTTCAATTAAATGTGAAGCCCTTTACCTTGATGGCTAAAGACTGGTCTTCGGGGGTGGGAGTTCTTCACGACAGGACCTAATTCACGAAACTGACCTGGTCAATTCAGCTCCAGGCGTTGGCCGTGCTAGAAACGCAGATCAATTATTGGAATCTCACAAATTCACATTGGGAACCTCGTATGGTTGTCTTGATATTCCATTCTATAAGTAGCTGACATTTTGTCATTAGTGATTGACCCTTGGAAACTTACGCTATCGGTAATCCTGGTCGATTTGCCCTCTAGACGTTTTACGCTGACAGTGTGGTAGCTAAATAAGGACCATGCCTTAAGCCCTCTCAAGGTTTCTATGGCTGCTCGAGATCGCTTGGACCTCAACCTCAGCACTACGTTCGCCGAACTTGCAATAACCACCATTAACATGTGGGGGCGAGAACGCGAACTGGTCTTGCAAAAAGACCGCGGGAGCTATGCTCCATATCGAATTTGGAATCGCACAGGTTCCCCCCTTTTCGTTTGGTCTGATAATGATGCTGGCAGTGGGATGCACGAGAGTAACGTGGTCAAACTCAACCATGATCAGGTTGTTGACTGGCGATTTGATGACTGGAAGAAGATGCGAGAAGTGGGTCTGACCACAAATCTTGTTCTGTCATCCGCTGACTAGTTGCCAGCACGGTTCAGCGTCTGAAGAACACTGCATTGGAGTCCAAATTGTTGGGAAACCCTGGGAAGCCCTTCGAGGCATCCCAGTTGACAGGAAGGGAGAGTTCACTTTCTCGCTTTGGCCTCGGATGGAGAAATATGCCGATCGCCTGTTGTGTGTTGTAACCGTGGAAGAGAATGTCAAAACAGTGACTCTTCGCTCGACTTATCTGGTGGAGAACCTGACGTTCTACCCATTGGAACTGATGTTAGTCGACCACACAGGACATCCTGTCTATTCTTTAGAAAAGATTGGTTGGTGTCTGCCCAATATTGTTGCATTATGGTGCTTACAGCCATGAAGCTCCTGGCCAAGATTATGCGCTGCCCATTGAAGCTGTCGCACAGAACAGGATCAAACTGCAACCAGATCGTAAGTACAACACTTCTGAGATGTACTAGAACCTATCCAATAACATTCATTACAGAAGGTTTTGGTTATCGGTGGTGTTCGTCTCTGCGATTCGAGGATCTAGTAACCAAGAAGTCTCTATCAATCAATTGTCCTCATAACGATCAACGAGAAGCACCCTTCCGTTTCCAGGCATGGGTTCAAACAGACTCCAGTGACCTCACAAAGCAAGTTTTGCATCATGCTCCCTAACATCTCTTGACATATCATATCTGCCAGGAAATCCCCTAAAATCAGAGTCAAACTTCGTGCTCCGATTGAGTTGGAGAACCTATTGCCCTTCAACCTTCAATATCGCATTTATGACAAAAACGCAGACCAAAATTGGAAAAGCTACCTACGAAAAGGAGGCGTAATGCCTGTACACTCGGTGGAACTTGACCATTTGGTTCTACTAAATGTGGAGGTACAAGACACAGGTGAATCATCAAGGCTTCCGGGGAGCAACGCTAATTATCCGTCCAGCCTTCAGGCCAAGTGACTTCGCCATTATCAACACAGACCGTAATTCCGATTTTGATATCGAACCCCGGTTATCTCTTCGTGATCAAAGCAACCGTAAACTCCAATTGAGTCTCAATTATGTGTACGTCACCGTTGTACATTTATTCGAGGCGTTGCGACCTTACTTATATTTAGTCGATATCCCGAGTCTGGTGGAGCCTTTAAAGTCCAGATCTACTGCCCCTACCTTGTTGTGAACAAGTCAGGAATGCCTTTCCATGTGAGGACGGCTCGCTCTAATCGTGCCACTTCACCGTTGGAAGTCGCTGGTGACAATCGCCTAGGTATGGGTTATGTCTTTATCTGTGCTACTTATTCATGTTTTGTAAGATGTGCTCGCCACTCCCGTCCCGTTTTGTAAGTTATGGCACTTTACTACCGATTACACTGCTGATGGAATGGAACAGTGCTTTCTCATCCTCACGATAATGCTCAAGCATTCATATTTAAGGTTGGAGAATCGGGTTGGTCGAATGTATTACGCCTCATATAATCTGGTCCCACGTGTTTGCTAATGTTCTCCCCGATGGCTGAAGGTATTTAGCCTGGAAGCTCCAGCCGCTGACGCAGAGATGGTAATTCCGTCCGTAAAACAAAAGAACGAGGAATACCATTTCGGCTTATCGTGGACAGAGGGGTTGGGCAAGTACAAACTTACAAGAGTGGTCACGATCTCCCCCAGGTTCATCATAAAGAACAACCTCCCTTGCGCAATTCAATTCCGCGAATACAAAGGGTTGCCACGTGGACGAGCTGTAGTGGACTCAGGGGAACGTATCCCATTGCAAATCATGCATGCTGGCGAAGAGAAGCTCCTCACTATAGCGTACACTGGACTCAACGCGCGATGGTGGGTGAGCAATTTCTCAGGGCTCCGCCAAGTTTGACCTTAGACTGCCAGGTCATCCCCTGTAAATATCCAAGACATCGGAAACATCCATCTTCGAGTGCCCAGAGCATCGGACGACGACCAGGTGGATATTGTCACAGCAGACATCAAAATTGATGGGTCCACCATTTTTGTCGCTTTCCTAAAATCAGACGATTGGCCGTTTGAGCTAGAAAATGACAGTGATTACACCGTTTTTGTCTCCCAATGGGTAAGTTCATTCACAGTACTGCCTTGCTGGTCGATGACCACTTTTAGGACTCGAGCCGGAGTGAAGTGGAAACAACGAAGTCGAACATACCGCGATATAGGCTCGCGCCGCACTCAGTTACGCAATATGCTTGGGATCAGCCTGCCGCACGGGAAAAGAAGCTGATGCTGATGCTGAACGATGCTCGCCGCGTGGTTGACATTATGGAAATTGGCGTTCTTGTCCCATTCAGATTCCAAGTTCGTGCTGATGATGCCTTGCGCTGACTCTACTGACCGCCATCCTAGGACCGACAGCGAACACGTGCCGTATCGTTGGATGTACGGGCGAACCGGCACAAACAAGTATTACGGATCACGCCTTATGTTGCAGAACGTAGTCTTTATAAGCCCAAGCAGCGTACCACCGGCTCGCTGTCCCGATCTGATACTCTGGGAAGCGTCGAAGCTTTCGAGGCAGTTTCAGAGGATGCCACGCCTACTCTGAGAGTCGAAATCGATCTTGCGGGGATTGGAATATCCCTCATAAATCGCAAGATGGTTGAGGTGGTATATGCCTCGTTAGAGGCATTACGCTTTGAATACAACAATACTCCAGTCTCGCAGGCCGTCACTGTATGTTGTGGGTCTCTTCAAGTCGACAACCAGCTTCATGATGCATTATATCCGGTCCTTCTCCAACCGAGTCCTGTCTCCAAGGAAGCCAGCGGAACAGCGGCCCTTCCTCCAACAATTCAGGCATCAGTTATCTGGCTGAAGGATCAAGGTAGGCAGGTATACGAGCATCAATTTATTCCTTTTAATGGCCTCTGCAGAACATGGCGTCCTCTTTGTCAAATACTGTTCCATTCTGTTGCAAGCATTGACGATTGAAACCGATGAAGATTTTCTTTTTGCGATTTATGATCTCACTCAGGTCAAAGGCGCTTCATGGGAGGAGAACGTGGAAGAGTGAGTCGGTAACCTAAAGTTGGCTCGTGGCTCATCTGTTTCCAAGCATTTTGATAGAGCATCCAGAGATAATTCCTGACCCGCAGCCTACTGCACCTGGGCGTGATGTTTATTTTGAAGTGCTCCAGCTGCATCCCATTCAGCTTACATTATCTTTCATGCGAACTGAAAGAGTCAGTAGTGAGGGAAAGTAAGTCACAGACAGTGCATGTTACTACCCAATCACTTATTGTTGATATAGACTGAGTATTCGCAATCCCCTGGCGGTGGTTGTCAATGCGCTAACTATGACATTGGGAAATGTTAATGACGCACCTCTTGAGCTCAATGCCCTTGCCATCACAGATATGCGACTAACGATCCCCGAACTGCAAAGTCGTGTCACCTACCACTACCGACAAGATGTCCTGCGGCAACTTTATCGGATCCTTGGTTCCGCCGATTTCATTGGAAATCCAGTTGGCCTATTCACAAATGTGAGCTCTGGGGTTGCCGACATATTTTATGCACCATATCATGGTGTTGTCATGCATGGAAACAAGGAGTTGGGTATCGGGATCGCAAAGGTAGCTCAGCCGACTTTCTCCTGGCTTAGGCAAACGCTCTGACACAATGTTTAGGGTGCTGCCAGTTTTGTCAAGAAGACGGTGTTTGGACTATCAGACAGTGTTACCAAGTTTACGAGTAGCGTGGGGAAAGGTCAGCAACTGTTTCTGTTCTGCTCAAGGGGTACTTCTGACAGCGTGTCTAGGCTTATCCGCTGCAACATTTGATGCAGAGTATCAAGCGCAACGCAGGCTGTCTCAACGTCGCAATCGCCCTCGTCATGCAATGTACGATCTAAGCTTTCGTTCACCTTGTTTCGTATTCATGTACTACGTCAGTTATGGCGTAACTGCAGGTGGCGAAGCACTCGCCACCAGCGTTGTCAGCGCAATGGAAGGCATTGTGGTATGCCGAATAGATTGGCTACACTACCATGATTACTCACGGCGTATCAGACCAAACCCATCCAAGGGGCTGAAACAGAGGGTGCCATTGGCTTTTTCAAAGGCATAGGCAAAGGCTTGGTTGGGTACACATACATGGTAATATTCGCGATAGCGCCACCTAACCCACGATTACAGTGCTCTAACCAAACCTGCGGTCGGGGTATTCGATCTTGCATCGAATGTCTCTGAAGGTAATCGGGTTTCTCGCCTGTTGATTCATGGTCGCTGACGCTGTGACAGGGATAAGAAACACGACAACCGTCTTTGACAAACCAGAAAGAGATCGTGCTAGACCAGTCAGTGACCAGAAATTGTCTTCATTGCATATTTTAATTCTAGTTCAAACTACTCTAGCCAAGACATGTTCCTTCAGATGGTGTGTTGGTGGTACGTGTGATGGCGCAGTGGCTTCAATTCGGACTCTGAAGACATGACAATCCTAGCCGTTTTCGAGCCGTGAGGCACTCGGCCAGTATTGGATGAGAGACCTGGAACAAGGTGCATATAGGAACGAATACTATGTCGCTCACATCGGTACGCGTCGCGTTTAGCTTGTGGTGTAGACATCGAAAGTCTTGACAGACCATGCAGGGGGCGACAACGTCGTCTTGTTGACCACGGCAAGAGTACTCTCATTCTGGTCCAAGAGGTTGCGCCTAGAGTGGGACCTCCCTTTGACCATGGTACAAGGTGTCACTACCGAAGACAATGGAATACGCTTCTCTCACAAGTCGGGCCGGGACCACGACAAGTTTGTACTGATACCTGACAAGAACGCACAAGTGTGGTTTTTCGCACAAATTGCATCGGTAGTGAAGGCATTCAATAATAAACGTAGAATGGACTAGCAAGTGGGCGATAGACTGGATCCAATAGTTTTCACGGTGTTGTCTTGTAGCATTCTTGTACTGCGTACGATGTAGTGAATTGTAATATGTGCATTGAAGTTGGACATGTGGAATATGCATGAACAAGTACGAGTGGGATGGTTGTCGAAAAGGAGTGGGAAGGACAAAGATTGGTAGGTGAGCGCATTCCGGTGAGGATGATAATAATAAATATATGACAAGGGTATATCGCTGAGAAAGCACGCTAATTAGTTCCCTGACGCGAACGCATCGCAAAGGCACTGCGTCCGTTTGGCACAGCGGTAAAGTCAGACAGGGCAGAGCCGGACTGCGGTGCTGCGGTAGAAAGTCGTGCCCTCACGGGGAGGTCGGTGTATTCTGTCACGTGTCTCTTTTCTGTGTTGTAATCCTGGTCTGTCGAGGTTCCAGAGTCATCCGAGTCAAGTTGAGTTGCCTTCTTGCTCTCAAAGCTACCATAGCTGTCGCGCGGACTTGCAGAGCAGGCACTCTGGAACTCGGTGTCAGACTCATCGGTCGCAGTCATTGGTGTCAAAACTAGTGCCGGTGTCGTAGTTGACGCAGGAGAGAGTGCTGTTAAGGAAGCTCCAGATGAAACCTTCCGGACGGACTCCCGTACCGATGCATGGGGAACTTTCTCGGTAGGCGTCGGTAGATCTGTGCCATCTGTCTCAGATTCGACCTGCCCGGTGAGCTTGTCCTCTTGCAGCGCTGGCGAGCTATTGTCTGGAGTAGCGGAATGTCGCGGCGTTGCTGAGGCACCAGTATCAACGGAATGGCCGGTGATAGTACCAGTGCCAGTGCGATTCGTGGATGCTGTATCGCTGCGTTCTCTGCGCCTTGCCTTGGCAGGAGGGTTGTTTACAAGTTTGGTGCCCTTCGGTTGGCGTGCGCGGACAGGTACAGCGGCATCCGAACTCTCGTCAGCACGCTCATCAGTTGCGTAGTCGGACCCGGTATGCCGATGGCCTGCAGATCTCTTCTTCCAGTCCTGAATGTTTTCAGACGCCAACGCCATTTCCAACTGCCGAAGAAAGTGGATCAGGCTGTGCCGAAATTAATAGCAGCGTGTCCACAAACCTTTTGTTGAATCTGCAAAACCTTTTGTGCGATTTTATCACTGCGCTCACTGATACCCTCATCAACAGCTACCATGCCATCCTGCACGACTTCACTCTGAGTCGCTGAGAATCTCTTCTTTTTTGTCGGCGACACTGGCACCTCCTCTTCCTCGGTGATGGTGTCCGTGTCCCTTTCGGGTTTGCTAGCGACCAACGTATCGTCCATCCCGCGTTCATACGCCTCTGCAAGAGTTGACTCTGTGCCAAAGCTACGCAGTCGAGACCCGTTGTTCTCCTGAGATGCATTTTTGACAGCGTCGCTAGCCCTCCTCGAACGTGTCCCGCTAGCAGATCCTGCGGAAGTAGACATGCGCGAACCAGGGCGAGAGGAGAACTCCCCTCCATAGTCGGATTCATCGACATCAACAGCCATGGATGCGAGTGCACGCTCAATCTGTGCTTCTACTTCGGCGACCATCTCTGCTCGTTCCTGTTCCATCCGTTCCATGGTCTCGCGCATGCGTTCTAGTTCGACGAGTGCGTCCTTGTGTGCTTGCTCGGTATCGGCCAGTCCTAACAAAACGCCTCGAATCAAAGGCCTCTATAGAGGCAGCGAAATCTACGCACGTGACTGAAGCTTGGCTTTCTCTGCAGCCGTCAACGTGACCAGGCCGCTCAATCTCCTGGTCTCCCTTTGTTCTTTGCCAATCTTGCTTCTCAACTGTTCGGCCTCCACGCTCAACTTCTCTGCGTACTGTTCGAATGTTACAAACTTGTCTCTCCACAAGTCGGCCTCGGTCATGAGGAAGTTGAGGCGGCGAGAGAGCCGACCAATCTTGGTCTCGAGGTCATCCCGTGCATCAACAAACGCGGTAGCGCGTTTGCGGATGGAAAGTTGAATGTGC
Organism: Boletellus deceptivus; assembly: GCA_038090195.1. NCBI lineage: Eukaryota > Fungi > Basidiomycota > Agaricomycetes > Boletales > Boletaceae > Boletellus > Boletellus deceptivus. Next base: position 104,679 of record JBBPMG010000016.1, read on the forward strand.
TGTTCTGCGGCGGTCAACTGCGGTAGACGGCGAGCGGTACCAAACGAGGAGAGACGCTTGAAGAAGGAAGGTTTCTTGAACTACGAGCGCATCAACAAAACGTTGGAATGTATCGCCTGCGGGCGGCTCACCTTGTCTCCGAGTACAGCGTCGAACGCTTGGATGATGCGTGTGGAGTGCCACCATTCAGGTGGTTTAATAGTATCGGCGACGGCTGCCATCTCCCCGCCTCTCTTTGCCTGCACTTTGCATACCGGGCGGAACCGACCGGCAGGGAATGCTTCTTTGAATTCGCTATCATCGGAATGAAGATGTCATATACCGGTAGGAAGAAATATGGGAGAGGACATACGAGGGTATGCTGTGGTCTGGATGATAGTGGGGCTCAAACGCGGCGAGCAGGCGTTGTCGATACTTTTCGCGCTGCTGCTTCGTGGAGACAATGCCGGGCGGCGGCGAGGGACAGCTCAAGTAATTGATATCTCTGGGGGTAAGCGAGTGATGTAAGCGGTGCAGCCATCAGTGTAGCGCGGAGCTCACAAGTCAACCACACAAACTTCGGGAGCGGGGCGCACGCTGTACCTTGCCTCAGTCGCGAGGCCCAGTATCCAGGGGCCAGGATCGTCAATGTAGATCTTGGCGTCACGTGCATGGACGGCAGGCAGCGCAATGCCACTCCACCCACGCAGTTCGACCAGATATTTGATAGTGGACACAGCAATCTGTAAGAAACGTCAAGCGAAAATAAAGACGAGAGACGAAACAGATCACGTACGCCAAGCATCGCAGGGTACCGAGAGAAAAACAGAACACGGCCGGTGGGGGCCAACGCGATCTATGGAGAAAGGATGAAGTTCGGGCACCGAGAATGGAACTGGGCTACGGACCTCGCAGACCGTCAATACGTTGTCGATGTTCAGACACTGGAATAACGGCCACATGGTGAAGTTGATGTCAACTAACCCCCTACCAAAATCGAGACCGCCGGGGAACCTTGCGATGACTTCGAGACTGGTGTCTTCGTTACTGCTTCCGGACGCACCGGATGGTGAACGACCAGCAAGAGGGGCGAGGGATGCATCTAGCTTGATGAGTTCTCCGGCACGTGGGGCAGGATGCGCAAGAATTTTCGAGATTTGGAGCGTATGAGATTGAACGTCCTTGGAGAAACGGGCCCAAGAAAGAGTGAGGTAGTCCCTCATGAGATCATAAATAGGGTGCCGTGAAACGAGCGCTGGATCAAGTAGGATGAGGTGCGCGTCAGCGGACGTGAGTGGAAATACGCACACAAGGCATATGGGAGCCAGAAGACGGTGTCGCCTGGGAGGAAAAGGGTGCTCTCGCCAGGACCGTGACCACCGGCGGTGCTCGCGACGTCAAAATCGCTCTCGCTTATAGCGCCGGCGTCGGTTTCGGCACCTTCGCCGTCGGTTTCGCCATCAGTGCCGGGCCAGGCGCCACGCGGGCCGCGCTTTCCAACACGACGGCTAGGTTCGCCGGGGGAATTGGTGGCAGACCCATGACCGATGGAGGAGCGGAGGACCTTGAGACGGGAAGCGGCCAAGGATTGCGCGCTCTCCTTTCTGGCGCGACCGGCCTCAAGAGTTCTTCGGATGGCGGCACTCCTCTCCGCGTCTGCGTGACTCCAGACGGTGAGACACACGCCATGGTAGGTGATTGTGCCGGTCCCACCCACACCCGCTGCGGCCTGCTTCTCATACATCGGAGAGCGAGGCGCGGGAGGTGGCGCGAAGACGGAGGGAGGGCCCAGAAAGGCGGAGGAAGGACGGGCGTTGGCAAAAGGATCGTCGGTGTAGGGGTAAGTGAAGGTGGGCGCGGCCGAGGAGCGGTCGGCGGTGAGGACGGAGCCTCTGAGCAAGCCAATGTCGGATGGCGCGGGGGCGAGGGGGGTGGAGGGAGCGGGAAGGGTGAAGGTGAAGGTGTGTATGGTGCTGGCGGGCTGGAGGGTGGAGGCGATGATTTCGACCTCACGCGTGAAGGACAGCTAGGAAGGGGGTGAGCGGGAGAGGGCGAGGGAGCGAGAACGGCACCTTGAGCGCCTTGGACAACATCTTGCCGACCTCGGCCTTGGAGAGCGCGCCGGCGCCCTTGAGGACTTCGGTGGACTCGCCCTTTGTGTTCTTCTTCTTCTTCTTGCCGCCGCCCGCCCCGGGGGAGATGGTGCTGCCAAGGACCTCTGGTCGCCACCAGCGGGCGACGGCGCCCTCTGAGTGGTGGAGGCCGAGGACGGCATCGGGGTCTGCGAGGGTCCAGGTGTGGGGGCTCTTTGGGAGGCCGGAGACGAGGTAGAGGGAGGTGAGCGGGAGGGTGGGGACGTGCTGGGTGGGGGGCGTTGGGGCGGAGCGGGAGGAGAGGATGGAGGACCGGTTGGAGGCGGGGATGGGCTCCATCGACTTTGCGTGGGCGATGCCGAGGACGCGGGACGCCTTGTCGGTCTCTGGCGGGGGCGAGACGGTGATGTAGTCGAGCTCTTCGGCCAGCGCGGCGCTGCCAGAGACGGGCGCGGGTTCAACACTCATCGTACAACATGCAGCGGGAGGAGGAGGAGGGTAGGAAGGGTGGTATCCAGGGACCCGCTCGCTTGCTACACCGTCACCGACACCACCTGGCGCCCAACCCAGGTCCGCCCTGGCCCCACCACCGCGTACCCCCTCACATGTCCCGGCTCGACACACACGAATCGCTCCCTGCCCGCCCGTCAGCGTGAGTGCACCACCCCAGTCGGCTGACACGCACCAGCCGTCCTGCTCGAGGTCCCCCATCTTGCTCCCCAACACCCGCTGCGGGTTCCACACCACGACGTCCTTGAAGCCCGCGACCTGGATGACCACCCCGCCCCCCGGCCATCGCACCTCGTACCTCTCCGACGCGTCTTCGTACACAGAGTCCGTGTGCGCCCGGACGTCCACCCCCGCCCGCGTCTCCGTCCTCGCCGTGTTGCGCCCCTGCTCCGTCGTCGCCGTCTTGTCGTAGTACGTCTTGTTCTCCAACGGGTACACGAGCACCTCGCTCGCCGGCGCACGGATGTAGTTGTGCAGCAGCGCCTGGAACTCGAGCTCGTCCCCGCCCGTGTTCGTCACATGCAGGTCCGTGCTCAGCTGGTGCTCCCCCAGCGTGACGACGTACGCGAGCTGGAACGATCGGTCGTAGGTGGCCTCGATGCTCGGCGTCGGCCCCAGTCCTGCGCCACGGCAGCTCGCTGAGCACGATCAAGCACCGTCAGCGGGGAGATCGCTCACGCAGTCGGACGGACACCTCGGAGGGGTCGTCCGCGATGACGCCGTCAAACGTCCACACTTGGCTCCTCGCAAACCCGTGCTGGCTCAGACGGGCGTGCTCGGGGTGGCTGGGCGGCCCAAAGCACGGAAAGACGATCGGAATGCCCCCCCGGACGGGCTTCGAGCCGTCGAGGGCAGCGTTTGCGGACAGGAAGAGCCGTTCGAGGGGGGTGGGGGTGCCCGTCTTCCAGGAGACGAGGGTGGCGCCGTAGAGGAGCAGCTCTGCGGAGGGGCCCTAGAGAACGACGTTGGTCCGGGGACGAGCGCTGTAGTAGCTACCTACCTTTGGGTGATCGAGTACGATCCGTCCATCAGCTCGCTGTTGCACGGGCATCTTTCAGAGTGGCGGCTGTGGCGGCCCCAGAACTCGGTTGCCGCATACCGCCATCATCATATCATGGACTCGTCCTTCAATCTGGAAGACGTCAGGCATTCCCCATCCTCCTGCGCCCAGCTGCTCATCCTCCTCCAGATCGCCCCGATTGCCGTCCTAATGGACGAGCTGCGCTCGGAGGACGTCCAGCTCAGACTCAACGCCATCCACAGCATACCCACGATAGCCCTTGCGCTGGGCCCAGAGCGCGCGCGGGATGAGCTCATTCCCTTCCTGCAAGACTCCGTCGACGACGAGGACGAGGTGCTGCTCGCCTTGGCAGAGGAGCTCGGTCGGAATTTCGAGGAATACATCGGTGGACCCCCGCACGCGCACGTCCTGTTGGGACCCTTGGAGAACCTCTCTGCCGTAGAGGAGACGTTGGTGAGAGACAAGGTATCTCCCCGTCTCGCTCCATCACTCTTCCCTTCCTCACCCTCCCGTCACAAGGCCGCAGAATCCATCTCAAAAATAGCTGCCGTCCTGTCATCCGCCCAGGTGGAAGAGTATTACGTCCCCCTCTTGAAACGCTTGTCCCAGGGCGAGTGGTTCACCTCGCGGACTTCCTCCGCTGCACTTTATCCGTCCGTCTACTCCAAAGTCTCCCCTGCCATCCAGGACGAGCTGCGAAAAGGGTTTGCTGCCCTCGGAGCCGACGATACTCCCATGGTTCGACGCGCCGCCGCTCGCTGGCTTGGTGTGCGTGTCACGTCGTCCACGTCCTTCGCTACTGCTCATTCTCGTCTTTACATAGTCCTTTGTGAAGAACCTCTCCAAGCAACATGTGCTCTCAGATGGCCTGCCAATTTATCGCAGACTTCAGTCAGATGATCAGGATTCCGTCCGTCTACTGACAGTCGAAGACCTCATCGTCATCGCTCAGCAACTCACCCCTTCCGAGGTGAAGGAACAGCTCTTGAAACAAATAAGACATAGCATCGCCGATAAGAGCTGGAGAGTACGGTACATGGCCGCTACACACTTTAACGAGGTCTGTCGCGGTTGGGATTCCGTGGTGACGCGTAATGACAAATCGGTCCCCTTTAGCTCGCCGAGGCGGTTGGCGCAGATTTGGTCAGGGAGGAATTGATCGGACAGTATGTTCAACTCTTGAAAGACAACGAGGCAGAAGTGCGAACCGCCGCTGCTGGTCAGATCCCGGGTGCGGCCACCTTTCACATCTCATGCATATCTCTGGCGTCGATTCTTAAAAAAAAAAAAAACAGGGTTCTCCAAGCTCGTTGAACGAGATGTCATCTTGGCACGCATTGTACCTTGCGTGCGCGACTTGTCACACGATACGTCCCAACATGTTAGAGCCGCTCTCGCGAACCATATTAGTGGACTGGCGCCCCTTGCCGGTCGCGAAGCAACTGTCGAACACTTGCTCCCTTTATTCCTTCATTTGTTGAAGGATGAGTTTCCTGAGGTCCGGCTGAATGTTATCAGCAAATTAGAAACGGTCAACGGTGGTATGAAGGATTCTGACGACATGGACGAGTGTTCTAACTCGACCCGGATATCTTTTAGTGATTGACATCGAACTCCTGTCGGACAGTCTCTTGCCTGCTATCATCGAACTAGCAGAAGACAAGTCGTGGCGTGTTCGGCAAGCGATCATCGAGTACATCCCTCTTCTTGCGACGCAATTAGGGAAACCATTTTTCGACGAGCAACTCGGGAATTTGTGCATGTCCTGGCTGGGGGACACCGTGTTCAGCATCCGTGAAGCTGCTACCATAAACCTCAAAAAACTGACAGAAGTTTTCGGCGTTGAGTGGGCCAAGGTTGCAATTGTCCCCAAGGTCGTGGGTATGGGTCAGCATCCCAACTACTTGTATCGGATGACCACCGTTCAAGCTATCACGGTTCGTCAATGGCTGCTAATCTCTTGTGTTTTACTCACATAATCTTCAGACCATTTCGCCCTCTCTGACGTTGCCCATTATCCAAGCAGAGATCATAACACCTCTACTACAGCTCTCTGTTGACCCAATTCCCAACATACGGTTCAATGTTGCCAAAGCTTTGGAGGTTCTGGCGACCTCGTTTGGGGGCACTCCCGAAGGTAGAGAATTTGTGAAGCAGAAAATCATTCCTGTCCTGGATCAACAGAAGAACGATGGAGATGCTGATGTTCGGTACTTCTCTGGACGTGCACTGCAAAAAGCGCTGTCAGTGCTAGAAAATTCTGGTTGGTCCTTCTTCCTCACCCTTGAGTGGACCGTGCTCACCTTCCTGCGCAGGATAAAGTAGAAGTGATTGGCGAAATAAGCGTAATACCCAACTACTTGTCCTATTCAGTTCATGGACAATCAGACAAAGAGTAATGAGTACTGTACCTTCCCTGCAATCTGGCACATCCCAATCGAGTCTGTCAGGGTTACTCCATTTGTTCCACACCGTGCGGTGGGCTTGTGGACAATGCGGTCCGTGCTATTACTTTTAAGTGATGTTAAGCAACTACCTTTATTAGGACCACAATAATGATGGACCATACCTTTCGTGGGAATCCACGGATGAGATGACCGTATGGGGCACAATAGTGAATGAGATGGTACAAGAGGAATGATCTATGCTCCGCCAACCGTCAGCAACTCTCCTTCCTCTCTCCTCCTGCTTCTCTGTTCGTGGGCTGTGCCCCGTTCCCGATGCTTGATACACGAACGCTCTCTTGTACGTCACTAGCCACCTGGGTCCTTGTTTTATCCCCCTTTGTGAATGGGGTTTTCATACCTTTGAGTAACAATAACTGGATTTGCCCTCTAAATGAATTCTGGTATGAACCGGTTCAAACATGCATACCTCTCGGCAGACAGTCGCCTCAGAACGTTCCTCCGTAAGTTGCACCGTTTCGGTAGTGGCGAGGACTGATCCCTGTAGTTCGAACGAAATAGTGTGCCCTTCCCAGGGGGGCTGGTATTGGTCGAGCAGTACGCATTTCGCTGTGCTTGTGTGTCAAGTCTGTGGCGCTCACACCATGCGTAGAACACACGCGCTGTTTGCCTTCAAGTCCAATCTCTGATCCCGTGTCGTGTCCCACCTCTAGTTCATGGGATGTAGCGACAAACAGGTGTATCCAGGTCGGAAGCACGGCTCGGCGCTCTTCTGCGTGTGATATCGCAGAGTGTGCTGCCTTACCATCGCGACGCTCGCCACCCAGGCCCCCTTTACCGTCTCCGTCCCCGGGGCAATCTTCGCGGCGGCGCAGCCTCACACCGCGATCCACCGGCCTGTGTCCTGCAGGACTTGACGCATGCCCCATCTTGAGGCCCGGGGATCTGAGCGACTACGAATGTATTGATCCAAAATACGATCTACAACACTGCGGAGGTTGCTCGACGGACGGACGGGGACAAGACTGCACATCCATCAAAGGGGTGTGGAACGTTGAATGCACGCGAGCGCGTTGTTTCGGTTCGTGCATCCGCCACGGCCCGCGATATATTCTGAACCCGACTAGTGTTGACTTGTACCGCCGGATACTTCCCAGGCACCGATCGAAGGAGCTGCGTCAAACTGTAGCCTTTTTGTAGCGTCAATTCGCTCGTAGTCTAAACAACGCTCGTCCTGTGACATTGATCGCGGTTTTATGTGGTAGTCTCCCATGATGGCGACGCTGATGCTGAAGCACCGCAACTCACCGTTTACCCTTTTCGTCCATACCCGAGCTTCCTTTGGATCGATTGCTTACCTCCAGCCTATTTCTTCCCGACTTGTCGTGCCTACCTCTCAGTGGACTTGTCTGATCCATGGTTGGTCGATTGTTGCGTGCAGTCAGACGACACGAACATACAAATGCAGCGGCCACAGGTGAGGCGAGTTTACTCTTCGTCCACCACTGGAAGCACCCAAGGAGGCCAGGGCGAACGACGAAAACAAGCGACTGCGTCGTAAACGCCTATGCCGTCAGAGTTGGAGAGAAACAGACCCACGATGGAAACCGCAACACCAGGGCGAGAAAAGTAGAGATATCACCGAGAGCGCCGCCGCTTGTGGTCACAGTCAAAGTAGCGCGAACAATGATGCACAGTATGCTCCGAGGCAAGGGCCGAATGTCAGGCTGAGACGTGAATCCGACGGAGAGGAAGAGCTCTGTCCGGGTAAATACGGACGGATCGTCAGTACAACAATGTCATCTGCTTGAGCAAAAGGCGACGCTGCGCATGCGTGGGTGTGGGTTCGTCACAGACGAAGTAGGCAGAGGTGGCTGTGTCCGGTGTTTGCCGGACGGACACTGGAGTGTCATCCAACGCTGAACTTGCAAGTCGAGACGTTGGGCAAGAAAACATCGCAGGACGCCCATCCACGCTCTCAGCCATGGTGAGTGGTCATCATCAGACATCTCGGCATCCACATCGTCAAGTCTCGCAGCGAACCTCGGTTCGCGAGCGCTGGATGCGTTTCTACACGTCCGGATGGCATGGCTTGCCCTTCTGACCAGTCTTCCAGGCGGATAACTCGGCTCCCGTTACCCTGCGCACACGCAAATTCATCACCAACCGTCTTCTCTCTCGCAGACAGTTTGTCCTCGACATCCTCCACCCATCCCGCCCGAATGTCCCCAAATCCGAACTCCAGGAGAAGCTGGGTGCCTTGTACAAGGCCGACAAGGACCGTGTCGTCCTCTTTGGTCTTCGAACACACTTTGGTGGTGGAAGAAGTACCGGTTTTGCCCTCATCTACGACGACGAGGCTTCACAAAAGAAGTTTGAACCCAAACATCGCTTGATCAGAGTGGGCCCCTCTCTCCGCACACTGTCTGCATGTCTCATCTCGCAACTCTCAGAATGGTCTTGAGCCCAAGGTCGAGAAACCGTCTCGCAAGCTACGGCACGAGAGGAAAAATCGTGCAAAGAAGGTCGGTCGACCACGGGTCGTTCGTCTCTATGAACTCACAACGCTGCATCAGGTTCGGGGAACCAAGAAGTCCAAGGCTGCGGAGCCCCCCAAGAAGGGAAAGTAGCGACCCCATGTCGTTCACTTCCTTTCCCACCCGTTCACTCATCGTCCTTGAGCGTCTCTGGCAACAATGGTCAAGCTGTATACAAGGCATATGTACATTGTCTTCCACGCACCCACGGCTCGTGTGCCCATGCAAACAGCTTGTTCATTAGCGCGCCAGATTTAAGTGTATTACAACATTCGTTGGATATGATGGGTATCGTGTGAGAGTGAGCAAAGTTGTGCACCAGATGGCGAACGATGACAGCCTAGAAGCCCAATTTCTTGTGTATGATATCTGGATCCTCTTGGTACTCCTCCGCCGAGACCCACATCTGCAACAAAGACGAGGACGTGAGCCGTGTGCTTGCGCACGCGGTCCGGGTGACAAACCTTTTTAAAAGTGCCCAGCCCAGCGAGGATAGAACCGCCTATCCAAGTGGAATACTTGCGTTCTGGGGGTGCATAAATTTTAATCTTGACGTCCTTGAGAGCCAACTTCTTGACTTCGTTGAGGAGCCGATCACCAAAGCCTGCGATAGCAAACACACAGGTAGTGGAGCTCCATCCAGTCGAGTAAGCAGCGATGCGGCTTGCCTTTACATAATGTACTACCCCCACTTAGGACGATGTTCGAAAAAAGACTCTTGCGCAGATCCAGATCGACCCTGTTGATGGAATCGACCACAACTTGGTGAACCCCGGCGTATTCCTGCCCGATGAGCTCAGGGTTGAACAGGATTTCTGGAGCCCGAAATCGTTCAGAGCCAAGCTGGAGCGTCTTCAGGCCGGGGACCGTCATGCAGCGCGCTTGGTCTCACCTGAACCACGTTTCCGTCAGGTAATCGAAACTCCTCCGGTCGCCCAATGGTGTCCTTTTCCTCCTTGGAGGGATTCAGTGCGATATAACAGCATTTCTCCTTGATAATCCGCACGACTTCTCGCTCGGCCGTTGTATGTAGATGGTGGCCAGACTTTCTGAGAAGCAACTGTAGGTGGTCGGTAACGTCTCTGGAAAGCAGGGTGGACACATGGCTGTGCGATCGGACGGAACTGCACGCACCTGCCCGCGACATCTACTCGACGGATGGCATGAGGCATCGAAAATCCCTCGAATACGGGTACGGCGTGGGTGACACCATCGCCAGAGTCCAAAACGATGCCCGTTGTTCGCCCGGAGGAGTAGCTTCATCCTCGCGTGGTCAGCGGCGAGGGATGGCTCGGATGGGGAACTCACAGCGACAAGACGGCCTGCACGGACAGGAACAGCGCGGGGACGTTGAACGTGTCGAAAAAGATTTGGGCAGCCACGTCGCGATTGCTTCGAGGATTGAGCGGCGCTTCCGTCAAGAGCACGGGATGCTGCAAGGCGAGTGAGCGAGATGGCGTGCGAGCTGTGTGAGCACGCATCCCACCTCTTCGCTGAGCGTACCGAGCTCTTCGGCATATATCCAACTCCAGATGCGTTCCATGTCGTCCCAGTCGGTGACGATGCCGTGCTCCATGGGATACTTGATCTTGAGCAGGCCACGGAACTCTTGGGCGCGACGGCCGATGAAGACGTCGCCCTCGAGCGCACCCGCCATGACTCGGACGTGTTTGGGGCGACCGACGCTGGACGGGGCGTGCGATGGGTGTGGAGGAGCGGGGGAAAAGAGGATGGGGACATACAAGGACGGAAAGAAGCATTTTGGGTGGTCTTGGCCAGCAAAGCCGGCCTTGATGGTGCCCGAGCCCTGAGGGGAACGAGGTGAGCACACGGACACGGCGGTCGGCGGGGGGAGCAGACATTGTCGATCACGACGGGCTGGTTGGTCAAGACGTCGTCGTACTCGGCCATCTCTCGCGCGCGGGGCCCTGGCTGGTCGAGGGGAGTGGTGACGAGGGAGGGTGCGACGCGGCGGGATCAGCCACCCAAAGTCGGACACGCCTGTTCAAGTTGGACCACGACCGCGTCGGACGCTGTTCTGCCTGTCTGCACTACACGTCGTGCGTGGCAAGCCGTGTCCTCGGACGACGAGAAGATGCCGGCGAGCACGAGCAAGTGGGAGGTGGCCAACTTTTGCAAATGTGAGTCCCCCTGCGCGGGCGGTGTGGGCGAGAGGGTCGAGCGGGGTGACGCAGGCATCTGTTTTCAGTCCAATTACTCGATCCTGCAGATTCACGCTGCAGACGACCCGTCGAAGCCGTGTCTGACGTGTACGAAGCAGTGGTGTCTGGACCAGCAGCTGACGATCTGTGACGGGGCGTCTCTCGGGGACACGAATCCTGACACGGCGACGGGCAAGGAAGGTGATGTCGAAGCGAGATGTTTCCGTCAGCCTCGATGTTTTGGCGTTTGTGACGAGTGCTGATATGATCTGACTTAGAGCGCGATTCACCCAGGGACCAGCTGGTGGTCACCCTGTTTCTCCTCACTGTCTTCGGCTTGGTGTTGGGTGCCGGGATCAAGAGCCGCATGGTGAGGGCAGGGATGGACCCCAACATGCCGTGGTGGGCGGGCAGGCGGTGGTGGGAGGTGTGCGGTCTCTCCGTCCGTCGTGTGCATGAATCACTCAGCGGTGTGCAGGAGTGGATGCCCCGCCGCCACCCGGAGGAGTACGACCTTGGCGCACGGCGCCCGGGCGAGCGGGGAGGCGGGTACCGGCCAGTGGATGGCGCGTGAGAGCGGCTGTTTGATTACCTCTCCTCTGTAACGATTCGATGGGTTCGCTCTGCTCGAGACCGGGAACACACGGGGGCGGCCACCAGGTGCTGGGGCGCGGTGCGGACGTGGCCCACGGCGAGGGCAGGACCGACGCGCGCGCGGCAGCCGCAGAGGCGGCGGAGAGGCGACGGAGGACGGCAAGTGCAGCTCGCCCGCCCTCTGCGCGACGGCTCACGGTCGCCCTAGGCACACGCACGGGGCACGCATGTGTCGAACCCGAAGCGGGGCCAGCTCGCTGCGCAGCTGCAGGCGTCCAGGAGCACGAAGCCGGTGCCCGCGGCGAGGGAGGAGGAGCGCCTGGTGGTGAGTGGGCCTGGCCGCCGTGCGCCCCGTGCGCTCACCGCGCACACAGTGGGACTGAGTGGGATCGCCGCCGTCGGGGCCGTGGATTGTCTCTGGGGGACACGTTTAGTTAATGTCGAATACCACTTCCCTTTGCTCTCCGTCCGAGGGGGGCATGGCGTCTGCGTGGCAGCCCGTCCTGTGGAGGAGGCCCCCCCACCCGGACAACTTTGTGCCCCCCGACCGCTTCCTCGCCGCCCTGCGCAGAAACCGTGTGTCGTCCCCGTCCAGACCGCGCCCCCACTGACCCGCCCCCAGCGAACCTGACCCCGTACCGCTACTGGCCCCTCGTCGCCCTCGCCTGCCCGATCACGCTCCATCTCGCCACGGTCTTCATCTTCCTCGCGATCTTCGTCAGGCTAAACCAACGCTCCCTTGATGCTCGCGTGCTCCTCTGGACCTCCCTCACCGCCTCCGCCCTCGGATATGGCACATGGCAGATCCTCCACAGCGCCCCTCGCCGTCCGTCGCCCCGCCCCGCCCTCTCCCCACGCTCAAAGGCGTTCAGGTCCTCCGTCCTCGTCCTCCTCGCCCTCATGGGCCTCGCCCCCGTCCTGCGCACCCTCACCGCCGCCACGTCTTCGGACTCCATATGGGCCCTGTCCGCGTGTCTCTTCCTTCTCAACACACTCCTCGCCGACTATGGCGATGCAAGGGCTGGGCCGTTCACTCAGAAAAGGTCTGCACCTTGCTCTTTTCGTGCAAAAAAAAAGAGGACGAGATGCATGCTCACGGCCGACAGGCTCACGTCCGTCTTGTCCATGAACGCGGCGATGTCGTCGTCTGTCGTTCTCGCCTCGCGTCTGCCTGACGACTTGTCAGTGTTCTCGCTCGTTCTCTTTGCTGTGCAGCTGTTCGCCCTGTTTCCTCTTTTGCGTCATCGGTTTTGGGTAATCCTTGCCGCATCGTCACACCGCGACGTGGCTGAGCGGATTCACAGGGCCTCTCGGCAGCATTGCAGGCGTCGGTGACGTTGTCCACCGCCGCCCTGTCCCTCGTCCTCGTCGCGCCCTTGTCGATGCCCGTCGCCGTCATGATGGCCAGCGTCTACCTCGCGGTCACCCTGGTTGCCCCCGCGCTGCTCGTCTGGGCGCAAAAGTACAAAAAGCACGTCTTTTCTGTCACCACCTCGTCCCCGTCCGCTGACGCCTGTGCAGCGAGATCAGGGGGCCGTGGGACGTCGCCGTCCCAAGAGTGAACTGGATCTGACTTGGCACCCATCGATGGGAACGGGATCGCCACGGGCTTCCCGCAATGGGCATGCGCGCCACGTTCTGCGTGTTCAATTTCCGCCCGGGCCACCTCCTCCGCGGCCCACGATGGCATGTACCGTACACGAGACCCTCCTGAGAGCGCATCCGTGATACAACCATGGTCGTCACCGGCACACCTTCCGAGCGGACGACGTGGGTGGCAGGGTACTTGATATTATTACATGCAACACTATATGTGACAGATGCGTTACAATAAATGAACACACACGCTAGGTAGGGTTAATAAGACAGTCAGTCCGCGTCCAACCAAAAGACGGAGGGGGAGATGCACAATAGGGTATCATATCTGTCGTCGGTTTTGGGTGCTTGGCCCTGTAGGCCAACTCATTCCATGTCAGGGTCATCATTATGCAAACGTGGCCGCTTGGAGCTCGTAGCCACTCCCATTCCAATGCCTCTTGCTTCTAGCACCTCCATCGCCACCTTGGCCGCACCCTCGGACGACTTCTTGGTGCGTGTTCGCGTTCTCCGCAACGCTCCGAATGCCTGTGCTTTGATCACCGCCAGGGTGCCGGAAATAGGTGGAGCACTGGGGGAGGGCGACCGGGACTCTCTCTCGAGACCGCGGCGCGGACGCAGTCTGGGAAGCTGAGAGTACGAGTTCGACTCGCCCTCGCTGCTCCCGCGCTCGTGCTGGGAGCCATTGTCGCTGCCGGAGAAATGGGGCACTGTCGGCAGGAGGGGCCGCTCCGGGCCAGAGTTTGCTCGCCGAGGGCCGATTCTGTAGCGGACGCCGTCGCCGGACAGGGAGATGTCGGCGGTTCCGCCGTGGAGGGTGACCTCGGCGCCGTGGGCGCTCGAGTGTCTCCGGTAGTCGAACTCGGACCTGTCCTGGCCGAGGGAGCCGTCTGGGGTAAAGGCGAACTGGAACGGTGACGTCAATGACGTGGTAGAGGACGAGGGTGGCGTGGACGTGGTTGGAGAAATGGACCGGCTACCCGGGAAAAGGTACGGCGTTGTTTCGAGGTGATTGAGAGGTGCCTTCTGCTCGTCCACAAAAGGGCGGTTCACATACATATCGGGTGAGGTCAACGTGGGTGACCCTGATAAATGAGGTCAGGGAAGATAAGATTGGCTGTGGGACGGAGCTTTACCGCTGGCGGACGAAGGCTGTGGGACGGTCTGTGCCCACGGTGGATCGCGGTTCATGGTCTGGACGGGATAAGGGTAGTGGCCAAACTTTGAAGCGCGGCCGGGTGGCAGCTGGGGGGGCGGTGCAGCGGAGGGGAGGTGATCGGGATCGACGGTGGGGTAGGACAGGGAGGGGGAGTGGACGGGGTAGGTGCTGCCCGGGGGGGCGTATGCGCCGTTGCAGAGGGCGGGGGTGTCGTCGCCCGCCTGGAAGGCCATGGCGTCGTCGCTGTAGTGGTTGCCGTGCGATGTGGGGAGGCGGCCGGAGAGGATGGCGGACGCGGGGGTGTGGGCGGCGAAGGTGGGCTCGTCGGACTCGGGCGCCTGTCCCGTCTTGCGAGCCTGCCAGAGTGCGCGCCAAAACCGCTCGCGCTCACGGAGCTCGTGCTTGAGACGGGCATTGTCCTGCTTGAGGTCGCCGGCCTCCTGGCGGGCCTCGCGACACGAGTCCTGGAGCTGGAGGACGACGGACTCGAGCGAGGTGACTGGGCAGGGATGAGCGGGGGCGACGGGGCACACGGGGGGGCTGACCTGTCTCCTCGAGGGTGGCGATGTAGTTGGCGCGCCTGGAAGAGAGGGATGAGGGGCGGGGGACGGGCGGGGCGGGGAGATCACCTCTGGCGGAAGGCGGCCTGGGCGTCCGCGTTCTTCTTCTTGCGGATGGCGATGTCGGAGAGGCGGGCGGCGGGGTCGTCAAAGTCGGGCTTGAAGTCGGTCTTGTCGTCCGGGGGGGAGTGGGCGTCGGGCTTGTTGGGCATGGGGACGAGGAGGGGGACGGGGAGAGGTGGTTTAAAACGGCATGGAAAAAAAAAAAAGAATTCGAATCAGGGCACGAGGAGGGCCGCGGTGTGATCGAGTTAAGCGAGCGTGTTTACAATCCGGTCGTGCGGCCGTGCGCTGGATCTGCATTCATTCCGATGCGATCTCCTCCTCGCCCTCCATGTCCACCACCTCCACCGTCGTCCCCGCCCCGTCCAGCACGCACACCACCCGCCGCCCCGCCCGCCCGTTCACCGCGACCGTCGCCCCCCCGCGCCACCCGCCCACCCGCCGCCACCGCCCGACGGGGATCGCGCGCTGCCCGACCTGCGCCGTCGGTCAGTACGCCACGCGCGCGAGCGACACGAGACTGACATGCCCCCCGCGCCATCTCTCCACCACCGCCGCCATCATGTCGCGTCGCGCGGGTCCGCTTACGTCCCCCCTTCCCACTCCGTCGTAGGCCAGTCTCGTGTGGTCCACCGTGCCGACCACGATCGCATCTGGCTCAGCTCGGCTCATTGCATCCAATCCCAGGGCGTGCCTCCTTACCGTCGTCCTCCCCGCCCCGGTACACGACCACGAGCGTCTCGTCGTCAAAGAACGCGGCGTCCAGCACCTCCACCCCAGCCCCGCCCACCGTGCTCGCCATCACCGCCGCCTCCGTCTCGTCGTGCACCCCCGCCACGTACCGTCCATACGGCATTCGGCTCACACACACTTTTTTTGTACATATTCAGTCCACAGAGGCGATGAACCCATGTCACTCACACAGCGCTTGTCCCTCCAATCCCACATGCACGGCTAGGTACTCCAGGTGCCGATCGGGCTATAGCAACCGAACTTAGGTCAGTACCACCCCACCCCGATGGACATGCCCTTTACCTCGTTGCGATTGCCAACAACTCTCTGGCGCACAAATCGGCATGCACCTCCAGCGCGAACCAGCCCAGCCCGCGACGGGATCGCCCCACCGTCCGCCGACACCGTCGCGGATCGAGCAGCAGCACGAGACGCCTTTTCAAACACCCCCTGGCACCGTGTCGCTATCTCCCCTATCAGCCCGTCCAGATTCCTGTCCAGCCGGGACAAATCGCTCGACGGCACTGTCTGAAACGATCAATCGACCGCATGCCCGCATGCGAAATCAGCTCCAATGGAAAACCTACTGGCTGCCACGATGCTTGTGATGGGTCTTGCAACGCGGCGCGAGCCAACTGCACCACCTCATCAAGCGCCTTACCCGTCCTTCTGGACGGCCCAAAGTATGAAAGATCTCCTGGATCGAATCGGGGAGGCGACCCCGTGAACCATTCGTCAATCCTGCTGCCCATGAGCCCGGATATTAAGTAGCCGTTGACTTCCAGGATGTCGTGATCTGGATTAGTATGTGACTCCGCGCTCGGATTCGCCACCACCGTCTCTGTACACATCTCAGCCAGGAGGTCAGCCCAAAACGCGGCACGGACCGTGTCGAACGAATGACAAGAACTGCTTAAAGGCCCCAAGCTCCTTTCTTGCTTCAGCAGCCAGCCACGAGGAAATGAAGATACCTCGCTCAACCATCCTCAAGCAACCATCAATCTCCTCCCCATCCAGACCAAACAATCCAAACGCAGGCCTCGTTTAGAATTCAATCCCATGGCGCCACCCGAACCGGACACTGCTCACATGTGTGACCATCCGAGGATTTCATCCAGGATGATGTGCAGCCTCTGCAAGGCAGGAGTAATCCGTCTCGTCGCATAGTCACGCATTCTTGTCAGTGACTCCGTGACTGAGGAATCCCATTTTTGGAGTGTCTAGAGGGACCGTGAAGAGCGAAGAGGATGATCGAACGACACCTACTCGTTCGCTGTTTTGTTCACTGCTCGTAATGAAATCCGTGAGCCCCTCTGACCCAGACCCTGTCACAAGCAGGGTGGTGAGCTCTAGGACCACATTAGGGTTCTGATCTGTGTGGATGTGGGCGCGACCGAGCAGCAGCACGGAATCCAAACACCTACCGTCGTACTGCTCCCTGAGCCTTCTTTCCAGCGCCTGCACCCACTTAACTCCGATGTCCCTAGCCCCCGTGAACGATTCCGATCCAAACCAGCTCTCTCGAATTTCGTCGATGACGCGCATCGTATACCATGTCAGTTCCCGGGCGGCAGACGAGAGCCGCGCAAAATCGCGCACTGTGGGTGTTGCAAGAAGTGGGATGTCGACGACGAGAGGCTGCATTCCCGTCGAGAGCAGGTCCGAATCAAGAGACTGCGGGTGGAGAAATATCAACGGTTTACGGGGGTGTTTGAACAGTGTGGCAGATGGCAGCCCATCAGGTAGAGCCACAGATCCAAGGAAATAGCTTCCATCCAAGAAGCAATGAAGAACGCCCCGCTCGTCGACCAGAACAAGCAGGCTGTCTTCGTCTTCTCGTCCCTGCGCGGAAGATTCCGACTCTGATGTTTTGTCGTGCGCCCCATGACTTTGGCTGGAAGCAGCAATGGAGGCGTCCTCCAGGCACGGGACCAAGGCCGGCCACTGTTTGATGACTTCTGGGGTCGACCGGTGCGAGGCGACCCGTGTCTGCGTCCCCTGAAAAGCGAACAGGTCGGTGGCACTGGAAATGAAGGGGAAAAAAAAAGGTCAATGACATGTTGACAGCGGATCGCACGGACCCACGTCGTGTCTTCGCCGTCTTCCTTGAGATGGTCGAGTAAAGGCAGCATTTTAAGGATAGACAACGCCGAGCCAGTCTGGACAATGACTGAGATTTCGTCAACGCGTCAAGGACAGCAGCCTACTTTTACCCCGTCTCGTTTGAATATATCTGGGATAACGTCACCGGCGGGAGAGCGGTGGCCAGCGAACCACCAAACGCCCGCGATGGTCTGAACTGTCCGAGGGGCGCTCTGGTGGAAAGGTACGGAAAGAAAGCGTTCGACGCGCCCATCTTGAACGGAGTGGAGAGCGATGTGTGCAGAGTCGCGAACCACCGCTATTGTCTGACCTGTGTGTGCACAGCAATCACCGTCTGGAGTAAATGCGAGAGCAGGAACAAAGGCCCACCGCTAGGACTCCAAACCAAGGCGGCAACCGTGGGCGAAGCGCCATCGTCTCCCCCGACATCTACCTCCCATTTCTTTGAGCCCTGTAGTTTCCAGAGGCTCAGTTTATCGTGCCCGCCGAGCCTGGATATCAAGACGATCAGGTCCTTGTCCGGACAACACGCAGAGGGCAACAGGCGACATGGCGACGGCAGCCGAAGAGTGGCCAGTGACGCGAACGCGTTGCCTTGCATCGCGACGAGTACAATCCGGTACTAGTGAAAACTTTGCGCACGCGAAGTCATTACAGCGAGCTTCGCGGCATAGGATTCGGTGGCTTCGCGCCACGTGAGACGGTGCTTCCCACCAGCCGCTTCGCAACTCTACCAGTCCTTATCTGCCCTGGCGCCCGCCAGACTGTGCCATCGCTTTCCGTTTCCCCATCCCGCCGACCGCATCGCCCCTCCTCGCCCTGACGCCTTCATTGCGTGCTTTCCTTGCAGTCAAATCCACCTCAAACGTGCTCGTCCGAAATCTTGCCTTTGACCTTGGGCCCGGATCTGTTTCTTTGCTTGCAGTCATTCCAAGCCTCCGTGGTTTGGCCGCTCTCTTTGCTAAGCGGATGGCGGCGTCGAGGCCAGCATTGATTCCGTGCTCCTTGTCCGCTTCTGTGGCCATTTTGCGTCGCTTTGCTTTGCGAGACAATCCTGCGTATTTATCTCTCTTTGGCTGAAAGCACCATGTCGTTGACAGCACGTCACGATCCGAGACTTTGTACCGACCTTGGGAACATCTTCCGGTGTAGCCTTCTTCCTGGACGATCCAGAAGTCGTAGTGCCATGTTCGTGATACTGTTTGCTTACAGCTGTGGATGACAAGGATATAGTTACAGTGAATTCAGATCCCGCAATAAGGTCGTTTGTCGAACCTGCCGCTTTTGATCTTTCCTTCTCAGTCTGGAACCAGGTCCTCGCAGGTCGAGAGAAAATTTCAGCTTCATGATCGATCATGTTCTGACTCTTTTTCAGTTCCATCTCGGCCCGCCGTATCTAAACATGACAGTGAGAAACCAATGTAGACAGGATGAAAATGGGGCCCACTTGCTTTTCCTCCTTTTCTTCTTGGAGGATTGAAGCTGTTTCTGATTTCAGGCTCGCCACCTTATTAGCCCATCGCGTGAGCACGTCTGCTGGAATAATTCTGTGTCTGATATCGTCTTCCCCGCTGCTACGCTTGACAACAGCCTTGAGCATTTTGCGATCACCTTCCCCAACCAAAGTGAGCGAACTGTTCGTTTCAGGGATAGCCTCGGGGTATCAACGTCCACACGCACCGACCAGACTTTCCTGCTCTGGCAGTTCGACCAACGCGATGAAGGTACTGGGATAGTTGATTGGGCATGTCAAAGTTGATCACAGTCTCAATCCCCTTGATATCAAGTCCACGAGAAGCTAGATCTGTGGCCATAAGGAAGTTGACCTGGCCGTCACGAAATAGGCGGAGGGCTTCGAGACGCTAGCGGCTTGTTCTGTCAACATTCTGGAAAGGACACAAATTACTCGCCTGTTCTTGTGAAAGATCGCCGTGCAGTTCTTCGGCCTTCATACCGAGAAGGCCAAAAACAATACGAATCTGGTGCGCCAGTTTCTTGCTGCGGAAGAACACAATGACGCCTTGTTTGAACGTCCTCTTACAGAGAGCCACGAGCAGAGCTGTCCGATCTGTTTCCTTCTCAGCCCGAACTCGCACAAACTCCTGGACGAGCCCCTTGGCAGTCGTGTGCTTCGGGTCGACGAACAGACGGACAGGCTTGTTCAACGACATCTTGACCAATTCGTCGACAGAATCTGTCATGGTAGCAGAGAAAAGCATTGTCTGTCGTGACACAGGGCAAGCTTTGATGATTTCACCCAGCTCATCAGCGAAACCTTCCGAAAGCATACGATCGGCTTCATCGAGTACAAGTACATCGAGTGCATCAAGTGTGAATGAGGGGGAATTGCGAAGGTGATCGATGAGCCTCCCGGGTGTCGCAATCACAACATCTGGGAATGTTCGTAATGCTGCTTCCTGAGATTTCAGGGATAGGCCACCTATTACATCTCAATGAGCATAGTTTCAGCGCGAGAGCCGTGATCGCTGACCGGTTGCTAAGCAAAACCTGACGTCAGTATAAGTGGCCAGCTTAGAGCTAACTTCAAAACATTGTACTGCTAGCTCTCTCGTGGGCACAAGGATGAGGCAGCGTGTCGCAGCGGCATGTTTCCCTTTGTCCCGGTAGAGGAGGCGTTCGAGTAAAGGAACGATGAACGCCGCTGTCTTGCCCGAACCCGTTACAGCATTTCCAACGATATCTTTGCCCAAAAGCGCGACGGGGATCGTTGCGGCCTGAATGGGAGTAGGTGAGATGAATCCTAGGGTATTCAGCGCCCTTTGAATAGGACGTGATAGATTCATTGTCAAAAAAGAGGTATGGGCGGTCTGCTGGACTCCAGATGTAAAGAAGGCTGCCTTGCGATCTCGCTCTGCTTGGGTCTCAACGTCCGAATCGCCTAAAGATTCAGTGTCCTCTGCGCCATCGTTTTGGTCCCCCGGCCCGGAGTGCTCGTCGGAAGTTGCCAAGGGGTCCTCGTCTTCATCATGGGATCCGTCTGCCTCTTGGGGAGCATCCGCTTCGCTCGAAATATCATCACCACTTTCCACCTCGCTCTCCAGCAAGCTATTTTCATCATTACTTCGCTTGCGTTTCGCGTTGGCTTGATTTAGCTTTCGCCTGTGGATGATATCCTCTATGGACACCGGATCCTGAAGGCGGCCAACAAGGCAAACTTCAAACAAGGCAATATCGAAACAAAAAGAATGCATACGGGCTTGGCTACTTTTTCCACGACGTCCTTCAGTTGATCAGGCAGCAAAAGCTCTACGTACGGATCCTCTGACAGGTCAAAGTGGAAACCAGGGTCAATGCGGTACTCTCCTTCTTCGTCTCGGCGCCTTTCATTGTGCTGCGACGTACGCCCTTCGTCGTCAGAGTCAATGGTCATGATGAAATCCATGGTGGCGGACGAATCTACCGAGCACGACGTGACGCCATCAACGCCGACCTCCCAAATAAAGGCAAACATCTCTCCCGACTGTCCATGGACGAGCAAAACTCGCGGGTGCCGCCCGAACTAGGACGGCTCTCCGCGTTTATCGATGCCCATATTGAATGTGTGGCAGGGCCTAGCAGCGAGCTCCGTTCCATTGCGCTGCATGCGACAAAGCACATCTTTGACTGGGGTGAGAAGCAAGTCTTCGAACGCGCGTCGAGGGTCTGATGGTCAGTGTTTTGGTCAGCCCTCGAGACAGAGGGATCTTCGAAGCCACATCTTGGGGCTTTATTGGCCATGCTCACAGAGACAACTCCACCGCAGACGAGGTCTCGTGCACGTAGCACCTCGATGACACAAAGGCACGATCCAAGCCGGATGCACAAACGTCACGAGAGAATAAATATACAAGAGACACCACTCACATCCCTCTTCATCGAGGGAATGAGCGTCGATCAAATATGGCAGCAATTAGACCTACGAGCGGCACGCGTGTGCGAGAACCTGCAGATTCTGCAGGGCGAGGACGAGGACAGGCGCGCAGATTCGGAAGAAGATAGTGGTGATAATGAAGGTAAAGACGAGGATGAGGGCATGGAGATGGACGTAGACGATGAGAGCCTCTGGGAAGGATTCGGTGGCGGGGAAGACGATGACAGTTCAACTGCGGATGGTGCTCTCAGCTTGGAGGAAGAGATGTCTGAAGGTGAAAGTGAAGATGATGATGGACCTTCGAATTCAATATCGGACGCTCCTCGCTACCAACAAGAGCTAAGCTTATCAGGGCTAGGCTTTCGTGGCTCGAGTCTCGATGACGGCTTTTTCGATCTCGCAACGTTCAATGCCGAAACAAGCGGAGAAGTGAAAGAGTCGTCCAGAAGAAAGCGGGATCTTGTTGCAGACAACGATTCTGATTCTTCAGAGGAATCCGAGATAGACCTTTTTGGCTCAGTTGACGACTTGAAGAGTGATGGTGCGAGTGATGGTCTTGGTAAGTAATTTAATGATGGACGCCGTTGATGGTTATTCATTGCTAGCCGCACTGACAGACCTGTTCTACAATGCTTTTTTCGAGCCACCACCGGAAATACAAAATGGAAGTGCACGGCCATCTAAGGTTCGGTTTCATGAGCGAGTATCCGTAAAAAAAATAAAGGCAGTGGGAAGGGGTATGCCAGTCTCTTCTATGGGCGAAGACGACAGTGATGATGACGATGATGACGACGACGACGACGAATTTAGCACTGAAGTAAATCATTAGATGATGAGATGATGATAAGTGGCAGTGAGCACTCACGTGACACATCCTACAGCATGCTGCGTCGCCGCGCATTCGAGCGGAGATTGAACAAGTCACAGCCGGCCGTGACAGGGGATATTTTGGCGGCATTGCGGCAGTGTTAAATCTCCGCTCAAATGTGTGGCAGTGTGCTCGGCACAGCACGCCTGTTCGAATTCCTGGAGTTCTGTTACCCCCACCAGCGAAGATGTCCCTTTGGAAGCGCAAGGATAAGCCGCTCATTCCGCCCGTCCAATCTGAGCTTGCGCCCCCGTCTCGTGGATCTCGTGGTTCATCCCGCTCCGCCTCACCTCTCCCAAGTTACCGTTCCGATGCCAGCACGTACGTACCCAGCAGAGACGGTTTAGATCCCTATGATACCACAGGGAGGTCAAAGTCACAAAGTGGAGTCGATGGTTATGAGCTACCTAAGTCAACCACTGGCGATGCCCAGTCTCAACTGAATCAAGCTCGCGGTGAGCTGTTTGCTGGATATAATCCGCAGAAGGCAGGTTCTGGCCGTTTCTTTGATGGTCCTGGGATTGGGAGGGAGCCCCCTCCTGGAGAGGAAAATGAGGAGGATGTGGAGGGCATCAAGCAACAGACGAGGTCTCTCAAACAAGATAGTGTCAGGTCAGCTAGCAACGCACTTCAGATGGCTCGACAGGCAGAAGAAACCGCTAGGGGGACCTTGGGCCGCCTCGCAGATCAGTCTGGTGCGTCCACTTTTCTGAACGCTACCAGGTTTATAATCGCCTCCGCAGAGAAATTGGCAAATACTGAACGCCATCTCGACGTGTCCAAAACTCATACCCATCGGGCAGAAGATCAGATTGACGAACTCAAGAAGCTCAATCGGTCAATCTTTCGTCCCGCCATAACCTTTAACAAAGATGCCAAACGCGCTGCTCAGGAAGCCAAAATACAGCAACGCTACGAAGACGAAAGGCGTGAACGAGAGAAGGCAATGATGGACATAAGGGACACTCACAACCGCCTTGGTCGAGCGGCTACGTATGGTCAGCAAGATGACTCGGACGGGATTCAGACCGATGGAAGCGGATTTGGTAGTTCCAGGCTGCGAACTGCGGAACAGCTTGTGGCGAGAAAGGAACAACGGAAACGGTACCAGTTCGAGGCAGGAGGTTCAGATGACGAGCTTGAGGATGAGCTGGACGACAACCTTGACGAAATCTCCAGGGTCACCAAGAGCTTGAAAGCCCTTGGCACAGCTATGGGGCAGGAGCTTGACGTACAGAACAACCGTCTTGATGTCATCACGAATAAAACGGCGAACCTTGACAATGGTGTTTTCAGGCAAACCGAAAGGGTAAGGTTTGAACACACTTGGATGTCGGCAGGCATTAATCCCCCTCTAGCTCAAAAGGATCAAGTAGCCCACGGTCACGTCGGATTCATTCTGTGCTTTCATTACGGGGGACCACTCCACTCGGGACCAGGGATAGATACCTTTTCGTCGACCAATCTTGACCATGTCTGAATTGTTATGCATTTTCGAACGTGTGTCGATGAGCAATGCAGACGAACTCAGAACTCGGACCAAACTTTGCTCAATCGTGGCTTCGATTGGTTTTGTAACGCTGGCATGGCAACGTCGAGGGAATACCAGGGCCTGCCGAGAAAAGTCTACCCCAGTTCGCTTTTCCCTCCACTCAACATTCCGGTACTGCCACACTCCGTGTTGTAATATGCGCTCGTTCCATCTGCTGTCTCTCCTTTCCAGTGTTTTCCTGCTTTCAATTTCCCACAGTCAAGCTCGGCACCTCTCCAGACATGAAATGCCACATGCTCGGCACCGACGTCACGACAGTGACAGTTACAAAAGAGACGCGAATGCTGTCTTCACATACTTCAACGACGGGCAGTAAGTCTCTTGATGAACTACCTGGGACAGGATCGCTTGATGAATTTTCTAGAGGTTCATGTGGTGCCGACAACGGCCCGAATGATTTTGTATGTGTTGTTGATTTGCCGTCCTCAGGTTTTTTTACTTGCTCACCGTCAGATCGTTGCACTGAATTCTGCTGTAAGTTGTTTGGTGGACTCTTGGCTCGTGGTGCCGACCTGTTGTAGCAATATGATAACGGTGCCCACTGCTTTGAGATGATCACCGTTACCGTCAATGGGAAAGCGACGCAAGCCCAGATAACAGACGAGGTAAGCTCCTCACCCTGCCAACCTGACAGAGCCCGTGTCTATCATCATCACTGCCAGTGTCCCGGCTGCGGCGTTGGCGGCCTAGATCTTAGTCCAGGTCTTTTCCAGTATTTTGCGCCGCTTAGCGAGGGAGAACTTCACGGGTCCTGGGACTATAATAGCGATATCTCGACATCAAGCTCGATATCGCTGACACCGGCTGAAAGTTACAGTTCCACCGCTGCCGTGGCTACTGTTACCTCGCCATCACTGACCTTGCCGACCACTACCACAAGTTCTTTGACACCCACTGTTGTCCCATCTTCAACACTACCCACACCCACGACCCCTACGTCGACGGCTCAGGACCCACAAATTATTGCACAAATCAACCTAGTGCTGTTGGAGCTCGGTACACTGCTTGATGTCTCGCTCAGTCATTAGGGTCGCTATTTTTGATACCGATTGTTTGGGCGTGGACACGATTTGTGCTTGACCCCCTGTACTATTGCCTCAACGGCGATTATATGGGTATCTGGCCCAATCATTCATTTGCAACGGCTTCCTGAACAATCCGTAAAAATGTATTTCTGTCCTCCTCACCTGGCTCTCCCTTCCTTCCGGTCTTCCAAAGGTAGTAGAGTCCTCTGATGCTCTCCGTGAGCGCCTTATCCTCCCCTTCGTGCCGGTGACGTGGATGGAGTTGGGAGAGTGGCTCCCCATCGATTTTGGCTATGACGGGAGTGAGAATTGCTGCATCCGTATGTTTGGCGGGCAATGGAGGTGTGGTCAACTTAGAATCTGCCGTAGCCGGCTCTGGAGAAAGGGCGCTGTGTGACGAAGGGAGCTGCAATGGGTGTGGGTCATCGGGAACAGGAGAACATGCATCCTTTCTTGGAGATATCGCGGCGAGAAGATGCGCGAGCGTGTCCGGGGACGAGGCTCCTAGTTGAGGGCGAGAATGGAAAGCGTCGGTCGGTACATCAATGATCGGATCACGTTGTGGTGGGAATGAGGAGGCAGGCTCTTCGTCGTCAACGACCCGGAGTTTGCGACTGGTAGGTAAGGGGGAGGGTATCGTGGAATCAGCAGAACCTAGGGACATCGGAAGGTTAGGCTGGGAAATGCTGCACAAGGCGTCAGGGCGGAGACCACAACCTTGCACGGAAGCGTACTGTGCCCAGTACGCGTCTTCTCCGGCGGCATCTATATTGTGAGACAGCGGGGGGGAGGTCAGATCGTGGCTTGTCGCCCCGTACGAGTCCCAGTAGGAGTCGTCGCTGTCGCTGTGAGCTTGATCGACTTGGGTGAGGGGATCGGGGGACGGGTACGACGGAAGACCCGAGCTGGCGGCAAGCGACTCACGGGGAGCCGGAAAGGACGAAGACGGGAATGGCATCAGCTGGAGGTCGTGATACTGCCAGGCGTGAGTGCCATCCCAATGGAAGAGCATGCGCAGCCCTTCCGGATCCGAGGATACTTGTACATGCGCAAAGGTAGATTCGGGGTCTGATGTGTAGCGCGTCGGATAGCTGGTCTGATCAGACAGGGAGGGCAGGCGGTCGAGGAGACTGATCACTTTGGCGTTGTCGGGAGACGGCCAGCACAAATAGTCGGCCGGAGAGGCGGGGGATATGTGGAGAAAGTGGTGTCGTTGTCGGAGGGGCTCAGACACAAGGTGTGGGGGAAGGGGGGTCGAGAGGGGGGCGATGTACTGCAAAACGAGCTTGACGGTGTGCGCGGGGAGGGCGTGCATAGCTAACCCGGTTGGGCTGACCCGCCTGTGAATTTGGCTGCCAACCGCTTTCTCACCTCCACCACCACCCCGTCGCACTCCAGTCATGCGGCTCTCCGTTTTGTTTGCCTGTCTCGCGCTGCCTGTTCTCTCGGTCGCTCAGGTATGTCTCCTTTCCCCCACGCTTCGCTCCGTCACCCATATGCCCTTCCCAGTCTTCGCAAGTATCTGCTCGTATCTGGGATGGCTCCTTCCTGACCATGCTCCAGCAACAGCTCGGCCACCATCACTTCTGCCCCAAGCTCAGCCAGCCAGTCGGGGTCTGCTTCCGACAGTGGGTCTGCCACCGGATCGGGCGCTACAAGCATCACAGGTAGCTCTGCCGGGAATGCAACTGCCACTGGAAATGCAACCAATACCGCAACCTCTGCCCCCGTCCTTTCGACTGCTCCTTCGACTATCGCCGGTGCAGACGGTCCTGGTGGCAACGCTCCAAGTCCAGGACAGTCTGCACCTGGTGGCATATATGGCCCACCAGATGGCTACATTGCTGCTGCGGAGGCACTTCGGAGCGCCGGGATGCTTGGGCTTGTCGGGTTCGCCATTGGGGGAGCCTTGGCCCTCGCTTAGCTCGGTCTCTGGACTTTGCGTGCGATATTTTCCTCTTGGGACTAGTCCGTGGTGGACCTTGTTGATTCATCCCAGCTTTGCAGACGCTTATATGTTCATTTGACATCGTATCTACTTCCCCTCATTGACGCTTTCCCCTCTACCTTAGCGGACTTTGCTGCAACGACCACCATTCTGCTCGTAATAGTTGGTATACAATGTAAAGCACAGCATCTCATAGACCCCGCTGTTGTACTTGAATCAGTTCAAGTACTCATATTTACCCTTCAATGCGGAGTTGGCGTCCGATCTTTCGGTCCCCGGGCTCATTCCGACGTACCACCCAGCGTTTCGCCGGTCTGTCACTGCCTTGCCTCCCGCGAATGCCCCCATCACAATCGGCTGCGAAAAGGCAGAAGATGGACGTCAAGGTTTGCAGGTGCTGCCATGCTTGTGCTCTGTGCCATCCTCATCCATCAGTTGTAGACGATAGGAACTCATGACGGGACGTTCCATTGCGACGAAGCGTTGGCTGTCTTTCTCCTGCGTCTCACGGAAAAATATCGCGCCGCAGGTACCCATACGAGAAATGTTTTCGTCGTCCCGTTTTCAACGGCCTTGCAGACGTGAAACGCAGCAGAGACCCTGCCGTTCTAGATGCATGCGACATTGTCGTCGATGTCGGTGCAGTGTACGACGAGAGCAAGCAACGATTTGACCACCACCAGAGAGGATTCCAGGAGACATTTGGCAACGGATTCACGACCAAACTGTCATCTGCCGGGCTCATTTACAAGTATGTGGAGTGTCTCCCCCCACCAATCGTATTCCTGAATCATTGTTATAGGCATTTTGGAAAAGAAGTTATCGCTACTCAAATCGGCGTTGAGGTCGACCATCCTAGCGTGTGCGTACTTTGGTTAAAGGTATACAAGGCGAGTCCTAGTTAGCATCACCATCGTCATCCGTCCGATAATTCATATTTACCACAGGAATTTATTGAAGCTATAGATGCCATCGACAATGGAATCCCACAGTATCCCTCCCAGGAACAACCAAGATATAGCGTTCGGACCGATCTATCGAGTAGAGTCGGCTGGTTCAACCCTCGATGGAATGAACCAACCAAACCTCAAGTCGTCGACGTGCGTTGGTGCAGATTTTCTTGCACCCCCCCCCTGATCTGTTAACAGTCGAGCTTTACCAGCGCCTCGCAACTTGCCGGCGAAGAGTTTCTTGGGAGACTGAAGTATTATGCAGAGGCTTGGTTACCTGCGCGGGACATAGTCCTTTCTGCGCTCTTGGCGCGGTATGACGAAGATCCAAGTGGCAGCATCCTTTTATTTCAACAATTTGTTCCTTGGAAGGTGGGCTTTCCGCTACGTGCGGTCGCAAAACTCAGTTTCATGGATGATGCAGGAACACCTCTTCCAGCTTGAAGCAGAGCATGGGATCACAGGAGATGATCTCCCGCTGTATGTCGTTTACCCTGACGACACCAGTGCGACCTGGCGGGTCCAGGCTATCCCTGTCACTCCCGATAGCTTTGTTAGCCGCAAAGCGCTTCCTGAGGAATGGAGGGGCCACCGGGATGATAACCTGTCTAAGCTGACTGGAGTCGATAATTGTATCTTCGTGCATGCGTCGGGCTTTGTGGGAGGCAAGTTTTCGCATCCGATCGTTTACCTCGAGCGTCTCTGATTCTGAAATCCAGGGAATAAGACGCGAGAAGGCACTCTCAGCCTCGCGAGACTTGCATTGAAATATGTGTAAAAGCGGCAGTGAATGATGATGGCATGTATTTCCTTCCATTGTGACAACCAGTGCAATTCAACTTGGCGGCGCGTGTCACTCGATTCGCAACTTGCCGGATGCACATGGCAATAACCGGTCTAGGCTTGACGAGAACGTGGAAGAGCACTTGGTCGCGCGGCCTCCATTCATGGCACGCATGTACTCTGGGCTATGGTTTTTGGACTACCTCGTGTTTTTCGCATGGACATCACGACCGTACCACGACGTACGAGGCCTTCAATAACTCGGGCTCACTTCCCGCCTTGTCTCTCGTAGCCATTGACTTGTACTTAACACTCTCGGAAGATTCTAACGAATGCCTTATATCAAGACCCATTACCACCCATTTCTTTTCGTTCTCATCACGATTTGTGCGATGGCCGAGCTGGGGCTCGCAGCATTCCTGATCAGCGCGGGAAACGAAAATCGCAACTGGCCAAGTGCTCGCTATCACTCGCTGTGCGTACTTTCGAGTGTGGTTATGAAGGGTTATTGATGAACTAGGCTAGACTGATTCTTTTTGAATTCAATGCTGTCTGGACGACGATGTTTGGGACGGCTTACCTACTATGGATAGTGGATGGTGCTGTCCACCTGCTTGCTAGCATAGCGAGCTCCATCATTTGGCTAGTCATCACCACAATACTTTGGGTAAGCGCACGCGCTAATGAGAAGTAACTAATGTTCATGAGGATGCACTCTGTTGTGCAGGGAGCTGCTGCGGGCATGATGCACAGCACGCGAAGAGGAGGAAACTGCAATTGGATGTCAAGCTCCTCTGCGCTCGCGAACGCAAGCCCGCCCTGCTCCCAGGCCCAGGATCTAAGCAGCGCCGCCAGATGCAGAGAAAGCCTTACAGTGGAGGCGGTGGGGTGGGTGGAGTTCGGACTGTGCACCCTGACCCTGCTCGCGACGTGCATGTGGTTACGGACGAGCAAGCGAAGCTACGTGAGTGACTCTCGCAGGCTGGTATGATCAAAGATGTCTGGATTGATCACGAGTTGGACTATGACAACAGTATTCTAGCTTCTATGTGTAGTGGCTCGGAGGTGTGTATGGATGGATGCTTTCTCGAGGGAATGTACCTGCACCATACGGACTAGTCATTCCCTAGTAAACCATATACATTGTCATTGCCGACGGACGATTTGCTAAAAAAAGACAAAGGAGGCGAAGATGAAACGGAAACGCCGTGTGATAGCCGATTAGTACAGGATAGGTGATGCCATCGTCTGGGCCTACCAGCGCACTGTACTCAGTGCCTGGTCCCTTGCATTCCGGGACCATCCACTAGCACTTAGTCACAAATTGGAGGAGGGTGTGTACCACTGTATATCCTGAACTTAACTGACTGGAGCCACTCATGGTGTTCAGTCAGGATGATGCTACAGCAGATGTCACATGAACAATCATGACTATTCCTGATAATATCACTGTGATAATTGCCATGGTGAGCAAGAACTAATGCACTGCAGCACCCAACTCACAACATCAGTGTAGTGAAAACTCCCATCAGGTGTACATGAGTGTCTGAGTGCTCATGAGCTTTTAAATCATTATTGTAATATGATTATGTTTTTCCTGATTTGGAAATGTTTCCAATGCTGGATATTCCATTTGAAGATGCCAAGGACTTACTATAATATAATAATATCATGGTATTCAAGTAGACTATTCAAATAGTAGACTTATGAGAATATGGGTTGAGAGAATTAATGAGTATGAATAAAACATTGTAACATGAATATTTACATTATCTCTGATATGATAGCCTTTGTCATATTTGACCACTCAAACAAGTGTGTTACAGTAAACTACAGGTTAGCCCAATCGGCATCGGCTTTCATCCACGCACATATCGGAGAGGTCATTCCCACACCCTACATCGACGATTCCCCTGTTCCTGTTCCAGAAGAAGCGGTAATCCCTCTCAATGAGGAAACCTTACTGCTGTACCTAGATCTGCTGTCCATTCTGTGAGCCTGCCTTCCCTATTTGTACTTATACTATATCCAGACGATCCCTATCTGTACTCGCACCATATCCGGACGTTACCACTCCCACGGTGCATCTCTCATCACGCTGCGTATTCCCAACTACCATATCGAGTAACCTCCAACTACTATAGACGGTACTACCACATCTAGTTGGTACAGCAATGCTCGAGTATTTATACGAGTCCATGTACAGTACTTCTCCCCAGCTAGTTCTACGCAATCTACGTGTAGTGACTTAGCCATCCACGAGTCCTTTCGAGAAGGGATAGTGAGACCCGGACCTCTATTAGTCTTGCACTACTACAGACAGTGTGCTCAACAGCTAGGAACTACGTGTACGCGTAACAAAAGAACTAGCTCGTCCATAGACCCCTGCTCTTTAGCAGAAGGGTCCTAGCAAACGACAACACGTCGTACCGCGCCCCGAAGGGATCTGACGAGGAACACAAAGACGTGTTCTTTACTGAGGACAAAGAAACCCCGTCTCAGTCGAACCAACCTTTGCCCTACGAGAATCCATATCAGAGTGCCTTGCCGATTTTGCGATGCATTGCAGGAAGACCTTCCCCTGCTGCGAACCCACTTGCCAGAAGGAGACGACCTTCCTCCTCACTGCTCGCCCCAGTCCACCCTGCAGGACCAGTTGTGACTACAGCAGAACCGACTGCCCCGTCACTGCTACCCTCGCCACTCATCCGAGTAGAACCAGCAGTATCTGAGACATCAGATAACGACGAAGAAATGGCAGATGCCACCGCCAATGCTACCGAAAAGAAAGGAGAACTTCGTGCAGCTCTCCCAGGAGATTTCAGTGGACAACCAGAAGATGCGGAACGATGGATCATGTCGATGAATGCGTACTTTGCAATCAACGACCATATCTACAAAAAAGACGAACCAGTGATGATCCTCACCTGCTGTTACAGTAAACTACGGGTTGGCCCAATCCTCAGCCTCGTTCATCAGCACACACATCGGAGAGATTCTTCCCACGCCATACGTCGATGATTTCCTCGTTCCTCAGAATGCTCTAGACACGGTGATCCCCCTCAATGAGGAGACCTTACTGTTGTACCTTGATCTGCTGACCATCTTGTGAGCTCGCCTTCCTTATTTGTACTTCTATGATTACACTTCTATATTCGGACGTTACCACTCCCACGGCGTGTCTCTCATCACGCCACGTTTCCCCAACTACCATATCGAGTAACTCCAACTACTATAGACGGTACTACCGCATCCAGTTGGTACAGCCATGCTCGAGTATTTATACGAGTCCATGTACAGTACTTTTCTTTAGCTAGTTCTACGCAATCTACGTGTAGTGACTTAGCCATTCCACGAGTCCCTTCGTGAAGGGTTAGTGAGACCCGGATATCTACTAGTCTCGCACTACTACAGAAAGTGTGCTCGACAGCTAGGAACTATGCGTACGCGTAACAAAAGAACTAGCTCGTTCCTAGACCCCTGCTTTTTAGCAGTAGGGTCTTACCAATCGACAACACGTCGTACTGTGCCCCGAGGGGATCAGACAAGGAACACGAAGAAGTGTTCTACACTGAGGACGAAGGAACTCCATCTCAGTTGAACCAGCCGCTACCGTATGAAAACCCGTACCAGAGTGCCTCGCCGCTGCGACGCCTTGCAGGAAGACCTTCCCCTGCTGCGAACCCGTTTACCAGAAG